>JANEYF010003123.1:0-46654 GCA_029963845.1 Rhamnusium bicolor
CTTTATAGGCCGAACCTATTTATATTTTAAAACCCTTCAGCGCTTTGTGGTTAGTATAATAACCTCATTTATTACGGCCACTCGTTATGAAATAATGATATGGAGTTTTTGGTAGGAGTGTGAACAGTATGCTGTTGTCAAAACACAGCAATAAATGTTGGTTGTGTTCAACAGTCTTAATATTATTTAAGATGTGGTTAGTTTAGTGATCACAAAGCGTTCATAGTGCTCTGACATTAATGGTATAAATGTAGTATTTACTAATTTTGTAATTTGTTTGCAATACATATAAAATTGCATTTTGTCTGTAATATGTTCTTAATAACCCTGTAAATAAATGCCACAATCTGTTATTCATGACACGTTATTACGATATTAAGATATTACGATTTTTGTTACGACCACATGGCAAAATTTCAACATATTTTCGTTGATTTTTAGGTTATGGCTTTCTCCGGGCGATTAAACCTAAATAATTTGAGTTCAGATGATGCTTTTGAATTAATTGGATGGAATATCAGATGAACAGGCCATAAATTCTGATGCTGAAGATTTTTGTCTTGGCAGCACTTCCACGGATACTCCTCGTAGCACTAGATTTTCTACTCCGATTTCGAATGATGATGAAGGTAGAGCTGTCTCGATCAAGCAGCCCTCAACATCAAGAGAGCCACAAGACAACCACTGCTAATTAAACACAATTTTGAAGGTGATGACCAAGATTTTGATGTGATGATTCGATAGGAAGTCCAGATTATGTCGCTAAGGATCAAAACGGTACTTTACTAAATTGTCAATCTCATCGGATACAAGCTCTGATAATGACGACAATGCTGAAAGTGCACCAGACGTCAATTGTAAAATTCCGGATTATATATTTAGAAGAATTCCCTGTGTTCCTACTATTTACAATAATTGTCAATTTTCTGAAAATTATGGGCCGCTCTTTCCAGTAAATTTAGAAAGTCCAATTCAGTATTTTCGATAAATTTTTTGATGAAGATGTTCATCATCATGACTGTTGTGAATCTAATAAATATGCTGATCAAAAGGGTACAACTGAATCTAACCATCAATGAACTGAGAGCCTTTATGGGAATTCTAATTATAATGGGGTTCATTCCCATACCAAGCTCAGTTATACTGGTCAGATAATGAAAATTTCCGTGTGCAAACTGCAAATATTATGAGTCGGAAGAGATTTTTGAAAATTCTCTGATTTATCCATTTGAGCAGGTAATACTGAAATGCCGAGATTGATATCTGATAATTTTTGAGAAGCTTTATAAGAGTAAAACCACTTATTACCCACTTGATTAATAAATTTTCTAATTTATTTGCTCCATCTGGTAATATGTCTGTTGATATGAGAGTATGGTGGGTTTCAAAGGCAGGACAACACTTAGAAACAGCCATGTGCATGAAACCTACCAAATGTGGCATCAAAATATGGGTGCTCGCCTGTTCTGGAAACTGGGTATAGGTAAATTTACCAAAATTTTATGAAGGAAAAGTCAAGGGAAGCTGAAAGAACATTGGGGGAATGAACTGTTTTTTGAATTAAGTAAAAAGTTTTACAATGAGGGATGCGTTATTTATTTCGACAATTAATTCACCACTTTCAATTTGCTTTCTAAGTTGCTGGAGAAACAAACATTTGGATGTCGAACTATGAGGAAAAACCGCAAATATTATCCGAAAAATTTTACACAGTCAGATAAATTGTGTGAGGACTGGAGAATCGGACTATGCCACTTCTAACGAAATTTTCGTTTGCAAATGGCGAGACAGAGGAAAGAAGTGTGATAAAAGGAAGCAATTTCATAATCGTAGTGAAATGGCAACTATTGATAGAACTAATACAGGAAGGACGGAAATTATTAACTGCCCAAGACCAGTGTAGGATATAACAAAAACATGGGGGGGGAGTTGACTGGTCTGGACCAGATGATGGCAGTATTATAACATCTCTCTCTCGTGAAAAAGCCGCCGTTGGTAGCTTAAAATTTCTCCTCCTACCTATTAGAAGCTTCCATTGTTAATTCCTACATTTGCTACAAAAAAGCTAATTCTGTAAATTCAAGACCAAAACCTATGTCTCAATTACGGTTTCAAGTTTATTAGCAAGTGATGATGGTTTCGATGTTAATAAATTACAAAAACTGTATCCACTTCTAATCGTTTTAGACTAAACAAATAAATTATGTATCAACAATAGGCTCCGGCTTTCTTTTCTTGATGACGTTTTTGTTATGCTTTATAAATCATGATTAAATTCTCTGTATAGTTCTAAAACCATACCAACACAACGCCCCGACAACCTAAGCGATTTTGGTCTTTTGAAAGCTCAAGTAAAGACATAAAGTTATAATAAATAGAACTTACACTCACTGTGCTTCAGATAAACCATACCTTCCCATTAAATTAATTACTAAACAATTTTTATTCACGTAAAAGACCTGGACCCAAAATATCAGTAACCAAAAGTAAATCGAAAAACTAAGTGGACGATCTATTGGAGTCGATAATTCTATAAGAAAAAGCAATGTTGGTGTATACTTTACCCATAAAAGGCAACATAGACGATGTGCAAATTGTAGTACTCTGAAAGAAGACCGTTCGATCTACAGTACAGTGTCAGGCGTGTCAGGTAGCTTTTATGTGTAGAAGGTTTTGCTCCCATTCATAATATTTAATTTTCCTATTGTTTATTTTTCCAAAATAAAACATATAAAAAATTTGGTTATTTATTTAACCTCAAACTATTAGCGGAAATCAGTGACATTAAATGCATTGTGGTCAGTTTATGGACCACCTCATAGCAACAATGAGAATGACGATATATTTTTTCCAATATTTTTTTGTTATCTTTTAGGGTATCACTAAAGTCACTGTAACATTTTTTTCTATTCAAAAGATAAAAACAGTTTTGACATATGAAGGGTATATGGGTGTGGTTGTTATACTAACCACAAACCTATAAAGGGTTAAAAGGTAAACACAAATTAAATAAGAAATAATTTTAATAAAACGTTACAACCATGAATAAATAGAATAACAAAACTATTTAAAACCTAAATTATAATAAACCATTATAAAAAATTGTTCAAACTGTTCACCGTTTTGATTAATACACAGAGTAGCGTGACTTACTGTTGCACGTCTAACATTCTGTAATTGTTGAGGTGTTATTTGTGCAATTTCTTGTCGACCTTTCTTCCAGATCTTGCCTTGTGGTTGGAGCAGTCATGTACTCTATTTTTCAAATGCGCCCAAATAAAAAAATCGAGTGGGGTTAAGTCAGGCGACCTTGCAGGCCATCTGACTGGACCATGGGTCCCAATCGAACGATCTGGAAACAATTGATTTGGTAATCCCTAACGATAATAGCATTGTGTGCTCCAGCCCCGTCTTGTTGGAAGTAAGCGTCATCAATATTGGTATTGGGAATTTGATTAATCTGTGAAACTATTATATTTGGAGATTTTCTAGATATCTTGGCCCAGTTAGAGTTCCGTCAAAATTATTGGACCTATGGATATAGTTGCCAGTATCTTAACCAAACATTGTGTCAAACCGCTCCTGAAACTGTCCCTGTCTCATAATGTGAGGATTTCCAATTACCCAATATCGAGTGTTGTTTCAGATTAAATAACCCAAGGTTTGTAAATCTCGATTCATCAGTGAACAAAATGTTTTTGATAAAATTCTCATTTCTTAATTGGCGTAACTGTAACTAATTACAAAAATTTTATTCTTCGATTGAATCATTCTCATGCAAAAATTGATGCAATTGATATTTATAAGAACGATAGCCGTGTTTCTTTAAAATTTTCCCTGGCTGATTCTTTGAAAACTGGTAATTCATGTTCAATTTGTCTTACGAAATGGGTGGATCAACATGCACTAAAGCTAATACATTAATTTCCGTTTCTTCATCCACAATAAATCTTCCTTCAATTTCTATATCAGGTACAGTTCTAAATTGATGCTCCAATCAAGGAAATAGTTTCTCGAGGTTGTCTTTCTGGATCTCTTTCTCCATAAAGAGTTTGTGCTCTAGTTGCACTACGTTGAGCTCCATAAATAATCAACATGTCAACTTTTTCATCTCGAATATTTTCAGCCATTTTATATTAATTTCTTGTTTATAATAAAATTAATACAGTTACTTCAGAAAATTAGAGTAAGTCAAAAAATAATTCAATTGTTGCGAATGTCTCGTCATTTTCATGGCTATTCGTAATTTTGATTTAAATGTAGATAGGTACCTTATTAAAATGATTTGTTTTAAAATACTTATTATTACGAAGGATATCGTTAAGAACTGATTACCAAGAAAAATATAATTTATGAATCATTATTGCTGATTAATGCAAAAAAATGGCACAGTCTACTTAAAAAATCATAGGCCCTACGGAAATGAAAATGAAAAATTAAATTCGGTTTTGAAAACCTAAAAATACGCCTGTTACTCTATCAGAATTTGCATTTATAATTATACTCTTCTTTACAGACAAGTCTACAACCTTAGTAATAATTTCCATAGCCTACTTAGTAATTTGTTTATATCATATCTATCTGACATTGTTTTCCGTATCTCACTTATTTTCTGGAATTTTTAGAATCTTGGAAAAACTGTTGCGAATTAGAAATTTATGCTTTTTTAATGAGAAACCATCAAAAAATATAATCATTCCGTTTAAGAGGGTTATGTCACTTTCGGTTCAACCGGAAGATAATTTAATCCCCCCTTAATTTTTTAAAATTTGATAATTATTTAAATTATGTGTACCAAAAACCAAATTTTTAAATTCAAAATCAACCAAAATATTGGGATGTACATTGACTCGTGGCCACCTCATATCAAACCAATATTAAAATACTACGCATATATATACAGGGTGATTTTTTTTGCCGTCTATTAGAGGTATATCGAGAAAGAAAAATGATATCGATCTGAATAATTTGGCTATAGGCCCAACGGGCGTAAAGGATCCATTTAACGAAAAAACACGGGTATCTTTCCCCAAATGGGTGGCATTTCCGGTTTAATACCGAAGTTGACCTAACTTTGTTATTTTAAATGGAACTGCCCTGATTTTTTAATTTTTTTTTAGATTCTGCAGTTAATTCAAAGAATATTTCGCAGTTGTTTCTATAGCTAAAATTAATCATTTCCGGAGATATTAATTTTTTTTTTCCTAAAATTTCTATTACAGAAAAGTTGTATAACATAAAAATTATTATCTCAGTAACAATAATCGATAACATGTTGATCTTTCTATGAGGGTAAGACAAGGTATTGGAGTTACCATCACGTAAGAATATTATCAGGTCCACTAAAAAGTTTCTAAAATTATTGACATATGTCGACCACACAAAGACAGCAAAAACTAATTTTTTTTTAAATGGTACCATGTACCTAACTAAATACACCATTCGATAGAGAAAAAACGCGCATCTAACCATGTATCATGTTCCCGTTATTCAAAATGTATGGTACTTTAGATATTTGCGATTTTCTAATTTTATCAATGAATGAAAAAATGGAAATTGTATAATTTATTAATCAATAAACACTTTATAACGAAACATTAATTATACTGTTCAATATGTTCTCCATTAACCTCTAAACATTTTTAGAATCCTATTATTTACTGAGTGTGTAGTAGCACTGGGTGAAAATTTCATTTGGGTCCAAACCTTCAAATGCTCTTTCGAACTCGGTCCAACAGTTCCTCTGCGGTTAGTTACCGGGGTTCGATAGACCTCACTCTTTATACGGCCCCACAGGTAGAAATCCATTGGGGTCGGTCGTAGAGACTCTGGCAGGCCAACCCCCATGGACCTGGAACGCTTATCCAATTCGTCATCGAACATTTGATCCAATTCGTTACTAACTGGTCTTCGGGAATAATGACTTGGAGCTCCATCGAGTTGGTACCAGCATGAAAAGTATTGATTAATAGGTAAATCCTTTTCTAAAAAGCTTCGTTACGACAGTTCTTAAAATTTCTAAATATCTCTGTTCCATTCAATTTTCGTCCAAATAGTGGCAACACAATTTATTGCCCATTAACAAACAAAACACATTAAAATCCAAATTCTATACTGAAAATCTCCTTCGGTCGTATAACATGAGGAATTTTGAATTGGTTAAAAATGCGAATTTCAAGATTGAAAATACCTTCTTTTAAAAATACTAAAAATAATTTTTTCAAAATTGGATAGTCTTCTTGCGTTCGGATTACTCTCATTTCGCAAAATTTCTGTTCTTCGCTGTGGATCTTCATTGATAAAGTTCTTGCACAGTAGTAAATTTAAAATTATGGAATTTATGATTCACTAAAAACTTTCCGACTATGGAACTGTAGGAAATGTCAAGACAACTACCGTTGAACGAATCGAATGATTGGGATTTGCATAGAAATAGGCCATGACGTTAATTTCATATTTTCATTTGATGTTAGCAGGTCTGCTAGTGTTCTTTCCGTGTCGACTGCTAAATCTAACGGAAAATTGCTTTGCAATCTTCTAAACTTTTGTGGATTCATTGATGGTAAATCAGGACATAGTTTTCTAATAAATTGTCTGCATGCTCCAAGTTAATTATTTTAGTCACACTTCCCCCATGAATGTTAATAAATTCAAAATATCCGAGTGTGAGTAATTGTTTGCTATTTTTCTCATAGCAAATAAGTACAACACAAACTACGCGCAATGAAATACACAACATAAATTACCTATCTGTCACATTTTTTGTATTTTTGTTTTGTCAACACTCAAAGCCTACTCTTTAGAAGACGGCACTCTTCGAGATACTCTTCAATTTTCATTAATAACACTGAAAATCGCAAATATCTTAAAAAGAACCACACATTTTGGGTATTTAGAACAAGGATACTTGGTTAGATAAAGTACTTTTTTCTTGCAATTGTATCTGTACATTTAGTTAAAGTGAAAACAGCTTTAAAAAAATTGAGCCCTTGTTGTCTTTGTACCGTCGACATATGCCACTAGCAATTGGAACTTTTGACATGGGATAATCCGATAATATCCTCCTACGTGATTAGAGTAACTCCAAATACCTTCTCCCACTTTACCCTCCTATATAAAAGATCTAAATACAAAATACGAATAATTAAAAATTTATATAATAATTTTTAATAAATATACACTTTTTTTGGGTCAAAATTTTAGGAAAAAATTAATATACCTTGAAATATTAATTTTAGCTATAGAAACCTTTAACGAAATGTTTTTTGAATTAACTTGCTAAGAATCTTAAAAAAAATTTATAATCAGTAAAATCGATTTAAAATAACCAGTTAAAAACAACTTCCGGTATCACCGGAAATGCCACCATTTTTTGAAAAATATTTTCGTTAAATAGATCCTACGCCGTTAGGCCTATAGCCAAATTTTCAGATCGATATCATTTTCTTTCTCGATATACCTTCTATTAGATGTTCAAAAAAATCGCTCCTTGTATATATATATATATATATATATATATATATATATATATATATATATATATATATATATATATATATACAGGGTGATTTTTTTGGCGTCTATTAGAGGTATATCGAGAAAGAAAATGATATCGATCTGAAAATTTGGCTATAGGCCTAACGGCGGTAGGATCTATTTAACGAAAATATTTTCAAAATGGTGGCATTTCCGGTTATACCGGAAGTTGACCCCAACTTTGTTATTTTAAATGGAATGCCCTGATTTTCAATTTTTTTTTAGATTCTCAGAAAGTTAATTCAAAGAACATTCTGTTAAGGCTTCATAGCTAAAATTAATATTTCCGGGGATATTAATTTTTTCCTAAAATTTTGATACAGAAAAAGAAGATAACATAAAAATTAATATCTCAGTAATAATGTTCGATAACATGTTGATCTTTCTCGCGAGGGTAAGACAAGGTATTCGAGTTATCTATCACGTAAGAATATTATCGAAATATCCACTAAAAAGTTTCTAAAAATTATTGACATATGTCGACCACACAAAGACAACAAAAACTCAATTTTTTTAAAATGGCACCATACTAACTAAATGCACCATTCGATACAGAAAAAAATGCGCATCTAACCATGTATCATGTTCTCCATACCCAAAATGTATGGTTCTTTTTTAGATATTTGCGATTTTCGGTGTTATTAATGAAAATTGAAGAGTATCTCGAAGAGTGCCGTCTTCTAACCAGAGTAGGCTTTGAGTGTTGACAAAACAAAAATACAAAAAATGGGACAGATAGGTAATTTATGTTATTGTATTTCATTACACGTAGTTTGTGTTGTACTTATTTACTGTGGGGAAAAAAGCAAACAATTATTTACAATTGGATATTTTGAATTTATTTAACATTCTTTGCGAAAGTGTGACAAAATAATTAGCAGAACATGCAGACAATTTAATGAAACGACATCCTGATTTACCATCAACGAATCCACAAAAGTTTAGAAGATTGCAAAGCAATTTTTTTGTTAGATTTGGCAGTCGACACGCAGAAAGAACACTAGCCAGACCTATAACATCAAATGAAAATAATGAAATTAACGTCATGGCCTATTTCTATGCAAATCCCAATCATTCGATTCGTTCAGCGGTAGCGGAGCGGGACATTTCCTACAGTTCCATCTTCGGAAGATTTTAGTGAATCATAAATTCCATACCTTTAAATTTACTACTGTGCAAGAACTTTATCCCTGAAGATCCACAGCGAAGAACAGAATTTTTGCGAAATGATATTAATCCGAACGCAAGAAGACCTCTTCAATTTTTAGGAAAAATTATTTGGACTGATGAGGCAAAATTTTCAAAAGAAGGTATTTTCAATCGCAGAAATTGGCATTTTTGGCCTTGCTAACCTGAACGGTCATGTTATACGACCGAGGAATTTTCAGTATAAATTTAGTTTTAATGTGTTTTGTTTGTTAATGGGCAATAAACTGTGTTACCATTACTTACGACGAAAATTTGAATGGAACAAGATATTTAGAAATTTTAAGAACTGTCGTAACGAAACTTTTAGAAAAAAATTTACCCGTTAATCAATACTTTTCATGCTGGTACCAACTCGATGGAGCTCCAAGTCATTGTTCCAGACCAGTTAGTAACGAATTGATCAAATGTTCGATGACAGTGATAAGGTGCTTGGGTCCATGGGATTTGGCCTGCTTGTGTCTCCAGATTCAATCTCAATGGATTTCTACCTGTGGGGCCGTATAAAGAGTGAGGTCTATCGAACCCCGGTAACTAACCGGAGAGGAATTGTTGGACAGAGTTCTAAAGAGCATTTGAAGGTTTGGACCCAAATGAAATCTGCAAAAAGCGCCACTACACTGGCAGTAAATAATAGGATTCTAAAAATGTTTAGAGGTTAATGGAGAACATATTGAACAGTATAATTAATGTTTCGTTATAAAATCTTTATTATTAATAAATTATACAATTTTCATTTTTTCATTTCATTGATAAAATTAGAAAATCGCAAAATATCTAAAGTACCATACATTTCGAGTATAGGAACATGATACATGGTTAGATGCGCATTTTTTTCTCTATCGAATGGTGTATTTAGTTAGGTATGGTGCCATTTCCAAAAAAATTAGTTTTTGCCGTCTTTGTGTGGTCGACATATGTCAATAATTTTAGAAACTTTTTAGTGGATATTTCGATAATATTCTTGCTTGATGAGCACCCAATACCTTGTCTTACCCTCATAGAAAGATCAACATGTTATCAATTATTGTTACTGAGATAATAATTTTTATGCTGGCATCCAACCTCCTGTCAAAATTTTAGGAAAAAAATTAATATCTCCGGAAATATTAATTTTAGCTATAGGAAACCTTTAACGAAATGTTCTTTGAATTAATCCGCAGAATCTAAAAAAAATTAAAAAATCGGGGCATTCCATTTAAAATAACAAAGTTGGGGTCAACTTCCGGTATAACCGGAAATGCCACCATTTTGAAAATATTTTCGTTAAAATGGATCCTACGGCGTTGGGCCTATAGCCAAATTTTCAGATCGATATCATTTTTTCTTTCTCGATATAATTTCTAATAGACGCCCAAAAAAATCACCCTGTATATATATATATATATATATATACCGGGCGGCGACGAGTCAATGTACGCCCCCAGTATTTTGGTTGTTTTTGAATTTAAAAATTTAGTTTTTGGTACACATAAATTAGACAATAATGGGCTACTTTTAGACTAACAGGAATGAAAATATCACTTTCGGTTGTACCGGAAGTGACATCAACTTTTTTCTTAAATGGAATGACTATATTTTTAATGGTTTCTCATTAAGCATACATTTCTAAGTGCAACAGTTTTTTCAGATTTTCAAAATTCCAAAAAATAAGTGAGATACGAACAATTTTTTAATTTTTTCAAAAGGGCGGTCAGAATGAATGCGATGTAAGAAAATTACTAAGTAGGCTATGGAAATTATTGGTAAGGTTGTAGACTTGTCTGTAAAGAAGAAAATAGTTATTTGAATTACTGACAGGTACCAGTATTTTTTAGGTTTCTTTTCAAAAACGAAATTTAATTTTCATTTTTATTTCCGTAGGGGTCCTATGGAAATTTTCTTAATGGAACTGTACTATTTTTTTATTAATCAGAAATAATGATTCATAAACTATAATTTTTTTCGCCATTAATCATTTCTTAACGATATCCTTCGTAATAATAAAAGCATTTTTATAAGTGCAATAAATCATTTTTATAAGATACCTATCTACATTTAAATCCCAAATTGCAGATAGCCATGAAAATGACAGACATTCCCAACAATTGAATTATTCTTGACTTACTAACTAATTTTCTGAAGCAAGTGTATTAAATTTGTTATAAACAAGAAAATTAATATAAAATGGCTGAAAAATATTCAAGAGATGAAAAAGTTGACATGTTGATTAATTATGGAGAGACTCAACGTAATGCAACTAGAGCACAAACTCTGTATGGAGAGAGATATCCAGAAAGAAGACAACCTCGGAGAAACTATTTCGCCCGGTTGGAGCATCAATTTAGAATTGAACCTGATATAGAAATTGAAGAAAGATTTATTGTGGATGAAGAAACGGAAATTAATGTATAAGCTTTAGTGCATGTTGACCGAATCATTTCGGTAAAACAAATTGAACATGAATTACCAGTTTCCAAAGAATCAGCCAGGAAAATTTTAAAGAAACACGGCTATCGTTCTTATAAATATCAATTGCATCATTTTTTGTATGAGAATGATTATCAACGAAGAATAAACCCTTTTGTAATTGGTTACAGTTACGCCAATTAAGACATGAGAATTTTATCAAAAACATTTTGTTCACTAATGAATCGAGATTTACAAACCTTGGGTTATTTAATCTAAACAACACTCGATATCGGGCAATCGAAAATCCTCACATTATGAGACAGGGGCGGTATCAGGAGCGGTTTGGCTTCAATATTTGGTTAGGTGTACTAGGCGACCATATCATAGGTCCAACAATTTTTGACGGAACTCTAACTGGACCAAGATATCTAGAATTTCTCCAAAATATAATAGTTCCACAGATTAATCAAATTCCCAATACCAATATTGACGAGGTTTTACTTCCAACAAGACGGGACTGGACCACACAATGCTATTATCAATAGGGATTACTTAAATCAATTGTTTCCAGAACGTTGGATTGGGACCCATGGTCCAGTCAGATGGCCTGCAAGGTCGCCTGACTTATCTCCACTCGATCTTTTTATTTGGGCGCATTTGTAAAAAAGATTCTACATGACTGCTCCAGGCAAGATCTGGAAGAAAGAGTTCGACACGAAATTGCACAAATAACACCTCAACAATTATAGAATGTTAGACGTGCAACAATAAGTCGCGCTACTCTGTGTATTAATCAAAATGGTGAATAGTTTGAACAATTTTTATAATGGTTTATTATAATTTAAGTTTTAAATAGTTTTGTTATTCTATTTATTCATGGTTGTAACGTTTTACTAAATTTATTTCGTTTAATTTGTGTTTACCTTTTAAAAATACTTTTATTATTACGAAGGATATCGTTAAGAAATGATTAATGGCGAAAAAATTATAGTTTATGAATCATTATTTCTGATTAATAAAGAAAATAGCACAGTTTCATTAAAAAAATTTCCATAGGACCCCTACGGAAATGGAAATGATAATTAAATTCCGTTTTTTGAAAAAAAAACCTAAAAATACTGGTACCTATCAGTAATTCAAACAATTACTTTCTTCTTTACAGACAAGCAAAATCGACCATTTTCAGTTTTTTCAGTATAATTCAACAGCCTGGAGACATACCACAATTATTAATACAGCAATCAATGGCTCTGATAATTATTCTACCCAATTTTGCCTATTTAACGGACTCTTTAATTCTGCAAATAAAAAAGTTACGCATGCAAGGAGATTGATAATGGCCACCCTGTATATACCCCATTAAAAAGTATTACGTAAATTTGGGCATATTAAATATCCGCTTCTACCGATCTAGTATCAGTAATTGTCATCATTTTAAGAACATTGCCACGATGGGACTATATCTTGTTGCCAAATAATATTTATAATTTAATGTTTTAAAATTGTTTCCTTAAAATATTTTCTTAAGTCACCGAAGTGACTCCCAGAAAATCCTAGGAGTTTATGTTGAGTGACAATGTAGTTTAACAACAAATGTTGTAGAATTTATAAAATTTCCAAAAATTTAGTAAATTATGCTGTACTAGCTAAAATGTTGGTCAAATTACTAGTTGCAGTGGGCATTATCCATGTACAATTAATATTAGTTTTCTTAATCAAATATTGTTCCATTAGGTATAATGACTACGTTCCCAAGCATGTTCAAAAATTTTCTCAATTTTCTCGTTTTCATGTGTTCCCTTTTTTCCTATTTTCATACACTTATCGAGTGCAACAAACCTAAGTTGACCTCATGTAATGTGGAATGTCTAAAATTATTTAATATTCATAAATTCCATATTCTAGCTATTACAGAGACTTTTTTGCTTTCTCATTGTATAGTTTGTTACTTGCAGGAAATGCTTTAACACCTTCTGATTGTAAGGGCATGCTATCATTACTTTGTTCACATACAAAAGTGTCGATGGTTAATTACTTCTGGGATAGAAGTTTAGGTACGAATAGTCAGTGAACTAAAGTAACACTTGTCTGTATACAGGATATCCCTAAATTTCACCAGCAAACGCGTTCCTGCGGTGGAAAAAATAGGAATATTCTACAACACTGTTTTTCCAAAAAATGCATTCCAGCAGTAATATGAATTGACACATTTTTGTATCCTTACTTTTTCAAGCCAACCGTTTTCCAGAAAAGTGCATGAAATCGTTAGCGTATATTCACATGGAATTATACTGTGGTCTGTGGCGAATAACTAAAATATCTGCTCTATGAGTATTGATGTTCGGCGAACTCCATTAGCCCAATTCCCAAATTCTTAAGACTGGAGAAACAATGTGTGAACTTATGCTTTTCTACATAAACACAAAATCATTCTGATGGATATAATTAGGAATTTAGATGTCATGACAATTTATGTCATGATATCCAAATACCCTAATTATATCCATCAGAATGATTTTGTGTTTATGTACAACAGGGGTGAACTGCAAAACATGAGCAGATAGTACAGTAAACAGTATTTTACCTCTACATACCAGCTCCTGTATCAGCGCTTTTTTTTGGTCTTACCTTACTATAGTTTTTATTTTATTTAATTATTGTGCACCCTTATTTTTTAAGCGTTTCAGTGCACCTTCTACCTTATGATTCATTATTAATAAGTGATATTATATTCTGACAGCAGCGCTCCATCAGCCCGTTGAGTATCACACTACATTTCATGGTAGTTTCTAAAAATTGCAATAAAACTTTTCAAGCGCTTTTCCGACGTTCGGACCACGTCCGAAGAAATAATTGTTTAACCTGTATCTACTGCTCTCATAAAGCATTGATCCCTAACTAGCCCGAGAGCTATAAGATAGCGAATTTATCGAATTTCATAATAGTTTTGAATTCTTCTCTGTGACTCTTCAAAGCTTCAGGGCTTTCTCACCTCTCATCTCTGAACTGCCCGGGATTCAGTCATTCCCGTCTCCTTACACTCACTAGACCCAGTTGACATGTTCTGCTAGTCAGAGCCACTTCAAAATAAGCTACACCTATTGAAGGACTTTGTATAAAGCCAATAAAACATTTTGTTCTAACGTTTAAATGAAGCTGTAAATTGAAAGTCTTTAACAACATCATGAAATATTGGGATAAATTTAGCAATTCTAAAATTTTAAACGCCAGATATTGCTATCAGTGGTGAAGAAGCTTTGATCTACATATCGTCAGAAATTCTTTATTTATAGCATCCGCATTATCTTTTAAATTTTATATAAATGTAATATTTTTCAATTAATTTTAAAAATAATTCAATTACTTTTTGTATTCATAATGGCAGATGTATTTTAAACGCTTGCTGACTGGCTAAACATAAAATTTTAATAAGATTTTCATTCCAGACGGACAACCTGCATGTGTTATAGTAAATAAGAAATTTTGTTATGCTGGTAGAAAAATATTGTTCCTGTAGCATCAAAGCCGAACGAGCAAAAAAGAGCCAGAAAAATAACCCCTCGCTCTAACTCGGTATTCTTTTATTATTTTCCTTGCTCTAGTTAATAAATTTAAGAGAAAAACAGACATGGAAACCAGATAATTTAATTTCTCATCTATAAACTGAAATTACCGACGCTGATAATAATTTTATCTTTAAAGCAGTTAACAATTTATTTGTGTTTCAATTTTTAAATATTGGTCGAAACCACCGAAACTATTTAAAGATATTTGAATTATTTACGAATATAGGAAGGTCGAGGAAAATTAGCTCGTTTATATGCGGCTGTAGTAAAAAATTATACAAAAACGTTGCCAGCTCCTTAGCTTTAAATACATATGTAGTCAATAATGTGTTTAACAGTACAAGTTTTATGAGAAGGATATGAACGTTTTAATCACTCATTACTTTAAAGTCATTCGTTATTTTGACAAAAAAAGCAAATCAATGCGAGTTTTCAAGACATTTTATTCCTATGATTTATTATTTGTTCTGCCTCACACGTAGCATTTAGAACACCATTGTAAAAAACAGTTAGTGATATTTATTATTTTTCAGATTGGTAATCACAGAGTACATTTATCTTTTTCTGTTAAAAATGAGGAACATTAATTAATACCTTAGTTTTATCAAATCTGTGTTCACATTATTCTAATGGATCATTCGCCAATTCATGTAACGCAAGCAGTAGTAGCACTTGTCAAGGACGGTCGAAATTAGCGTTATGTGATGTTATTGAGATGTGTTAAGCTATCATTCATAGGACTGTATTCTTCAGCGAGATTGTCTCTTACTCCAGGCGACAAGGATCGGACATGACGAGATCTACAACTGCCCTGATTGTTCATATTTCAAGATTAATGCTCCTTTGAAAGGTAACAGCACTTCAAAATAATCGACTTGAAGAGGTTCGAGGGGTAAATATATGTGAGAGGACAGTAAGAAGGCGCCTTAGTAAAAAGTAGCCTAATGGCTAGATGATCTACCAGTGGCTTAGAATGGCTCCTAAATCTTATGATAGCTAGTCTGCATTTTAATCTGAACACTTTCCTTGGAATTTAGTTCAATAGAGTAAATTTCTTTTAACAAATGAGTCGAGATCGTAGCTACAATCTCCTGATGGACACCGAAAGGAATGGAGAAGGGATGGTGAAAGTATACACAATGTATTGTTCCAAAGTTGAGCTTAAATGGAAACTGTGTATGGTGTGGGTTGGAATTTCTCCCTGTGTGGCTATTTATCACCATAGCCGAAACCATTTTCATAAACAATTTTTAAAATTTAGTACACACGTCCGAGAAAAGGGATGAGTTATTTGATAAATAAAATAGATATGCTGGAAAGGAGTCTACAGATTTCCAAAACTTTTATTTTTATCTTTGTCAGAAAAGTTATTCTTGATGATATATTATAAATGAAATCAATTATATAAAGGCAATAAAACATTATGTCCAAATGTTTAAACAAGGCCGTAAATTGAAATTTTGTGCATTTTAACAACATATGTTGGGATACATTTAGTAGTTCTTCAAATTTGAAATGTCAGAAATTACTTGCTCCAATTTAAATTTGTAAATGATTGGATTGTTTTACCACACAGTGGGGACGTTTTAATTCCCAAACTGGCAACAGTTTTTTTTTTGTTGTATCTAAGAATTTTAAGTTGTATGTATTTTTTAAACAAAATTTTCTGTATTGGCTGTTTAAGCAAACTCTGTTTTTTATGTTTTTATGCAAAATTGGATAAAACTCTGTTTTTTAGTGTAATACTACATAAATTAAGATGAAGAAGTTAAAAAAGAACTAGTTTAGCCTTTGTATTGGGTTATTTGAAGTTACTTATGATGACCCATGAATTTCTAATATTCTGTAATGCTACATTAAAGTCTCCTTGAAATGTCCGTGAAACACCAAGGCCCAAGGCTCAGTTTTTGCTTAAATATATATATTTTTTATCAACAGTTTAGCTAATTGACTCTGGAACGATACGCCAACTAACTATCTATAGATATATTTACCCTGGAAATGATTCTAAGTTAATTAGAGAATCAAATGACACAGAGAGACCGGGTAGGAATCTGCTCACAGAGTATATCAAACATTATAAGTATATTATACCTATGATCCCTTTATGGGACCTAATTTGCATTTCAAGAATTACCCTTTCAAACTCCAAAAGCAAGGTAAACAGAAATGAGACTACTGTTTTTTCTAATTATTTATTTCGCTGAATAGTGAATATTAAAATAAAAATAAAAGTTTTTCACACTCCAACAACATCCATTCAGAAAATATTTTATTGTGTGCAGCATAATAAGATTCATGTCTAGTTTGACGGGTACATAAATAAAATGTAAAGCGATATTCTAGAAAAATATTTAAAATAGTCGTATTATCTAAGAGAGCCATGAATGGTGCTTTCTGTACAATATGAGGAGTATCCTTTGTTTTGATACATAACCCTTCGCGTTCCACCTGAGAGAAATTTCATTTTATTGTTACTGGATGAAATAATTGGATTACAAATACACTTGCAAATAAAATAATAAATGTTTTTACCAAAATCGGGTCATCAATCATTGTTGATCATATTTGAGTGATGTTTAAAAGTAGAGAGAATGGAACGCGGATTCTATAATATATAAATAATATTTAGAGGCGGTAAGTACCATCAATCATGTTGGAAATTTGCACAGGATTGAATAATATCAATAGTTCCACTCTCAAGTGATAAAGGGTTTTAATGAATTTTACATATTTTCAACCGTGTAACGCGATACGAGTTTTAATTTCAAATTAATATTTGCAGTGTTGCATTGCAAAATGATTATTGATTATTCATGTGGTTTTAGGAGGCAAAAAATTTAGCGCACTTGAATTAGTTTTGTTAAACAAAACCAGTTTTATGGGCATGAAAATTTTATTAAATAATTTATTATTTTTAATTTTGCTCCGTGCAGCCAGGAAACTGCTCTCCGCTTGGTAACACAGCTGGAGATCTGCTTTAAAGTGATTGATTAATATCTTGTGGACCATTTGTGATTATGACTGGTCAGCTTATAGTAAACATAATTGATACATTTGACTTTTTTGATGAAAATCTGTGTCTTCTAGATTTGTACAGAAAATAATATCTATACGATGATGAACTATCCACAGTACAATGTTAAATACACGCCTATAAGAAACTGAATATATATATATATAAAAAAAAAAAAAAAAAAAAAAAAAAAAAAAAAAAAAAAAAAAAATTTTTTTTTATATATATATATATATATATAAAGTAAAGAAAATACATTTCTTATGTAAAGCAAATTATGCCATATTAATATAAAATGAATAAAACTGTTTGAAATTAATCTAAAATACCTTTAAATTTAAAAAAAAGAACGAAGTAATAATCTCATCATTTGTTCCCATTTTTCTCTCATTTACATGTCATGATTTGGCATGAAACACAGACCCATTTTACCTTACTAATATTTTAGCAAAAAAATTGTTGAAACTTATTAAAAAAACACCAAGAAAGAATAAGGTTAAAAATCCTTTTGACACTTTTCTTTCCTTGAATGATTGGTGGGTGTATAGGGTAAGGCTGGGAATTTTCCAGATTTTAGTATTCGAATATTCGTTCGAAAAAATATTCGAATATTCGAACTATTCGGATATTCGAATATTCGGATTATTCGAATTATTCGAATAGGTATTCGAATTATTCGGATATTCGAATATTCGGATATACGATTTATTCGAATATTCGGATATTCGAATAATTCGAATTATTCGAATACCTATTGAATTATTCAAATAGGTATCTGAATAATCCGGATCCTCGAATATTCATTATTAATAGGTATAGCACTGAATACTAGTATGAATAGTGAATACTCTATTTGAGTATTTGGTTGGATAGACCACAATAATAGTCGTGATGTAATCCACTAAGCAGGCAATTTGATTTGCTTTCCATACACACAATAGGGTATGTCTCCTGTACATGTGCTTTAAGGGTCAGAATTATTTAGTTAGTATTTTATTTTAGGATTGAGGCACTGTTGTTCACATTTAACTATTGAAACCTAAATAAAACGAAAAGAGTGCTAGTTTATTATACTTCTTTTGTCATAACTATTTTTCCTTTTCGAAAAAATAGAAGTGCTCTAAAATTAGAATGTTTTTAAAAAAGACGCAGATTGTGAAGGTAAAACAAATACATGAAAAGTCAATAGTTAAATATTTACAGGTTTTTTAAAATTTAAAATTTAATTTTAACCCCTGCCTTAGTACAGTAAGAATAAGGTCGAGGCGAGAAAAGGATGGGAGTAAAACGTGCCACTAATGTGGTCTATTTATATATTTGGATTTTAGAATAGGTACCTACCTATACCTACTATCTACCTACTTTGGTTGGATGCATACTGCATACCTATTCGTACATAATTTAATAATATATTTTAATATTCAAATTTACTCAAATATAATCGAATATTCGAATACTCGAATATATTCGAGTATTCGAATATTCGAGTATTCGAGTATTCGAATATTCGAATACATTCGAGTATTTGAATATTTCGAATATTCGATTAATTTCCCATTAGAATAATTCGTATTCGAATACTCGAATATTCGATTACTCGAATTATTCGTATTCGGTTCCCAGCCTTAGTACAGGGTCATTACGCAAAAATATCCTTTTTTGAAATAACTTGCTTCTTTTTAAAGAAACATGTACAGATCTTCATGAACTATTTTTTTTCACAGAATCCAAATTGTGTATAGAAAAAACAATTGTGTATCGAGTTTAAGAGATATAACATCTTGTTTGTTTTTTTACTAGAACACCCTATCCCAGTAAACATATGTTGGACATTAATCTCTATGATACAGCTCAAACAAGGAACATCATTATGTAAAATAATTTACGGACCTGTACGGTACTGGTCTTGTCGACATGAAGTTGTACCTTTTTAACCTAAATAGTTCGTCATTGCCATATATATTCGCAACTTACATTAAATATGCAATTTTGAACATATATCCAATGTACTATTTCAATAACTAAAGTGACAAGTTGTTGCAATATTTTCAGTACATTACCTCCACATATTATACGAACTGCTTGAAAACATATCCTTCATTATAGACATAACATATAAAAAATATTCTGATAACATTATATGGTTTGGAAATTATATAGAATATCCGTCATTTGTGCGGTACTTTTCTTTGTATATAGCAATATATCATTTTATTAACCTAAATATTTCGTCATTGTCACATATATTTTGTTACGGTTGAATTCATCATTGTGAGAAATATTTATGTATATTAAGTATAAAAATCAACTAGTTCATTAACTTTATTTATAAATTACATTTTTAATATCACATTTTCAAAATTTACCTCACAAAAATTATTATTAGTAATATTTTATCCATTTTCATTAAAAGTTCACGTCTCAATTCTATCATAGACGTCATGATTTCTGTTCAACATTATATCTCTGTGAGCAATAGAAGTATTCAATTTCTAATACCATCAGTTAAATATCACTTATTCGAATATTATTGGAAGTGTTCAATTGTTGTCGGGGTTGCACACCGAGTTGACCTGTTGTCACGTGAACTCGTCTGTTCTGTATAGACTGTTCCTTGTGTGTGAAACGAGTATATGGAATAATTTGGACCATAGTTGGGTTGTTTTCAGTCATTCCAGACTGTTACTACTTAGACCGTTTATTTCGGTTAAGTATGTTAGTACATTAATTACATTGATGGAACGCACTTCAGCTATTAGCACTAGGGTCGACAAACCTTATGGATTCTGCAAATAACCGAATCTTACAGGCCTTGGTATTTTATGATTCCCTTGCATATCTTACAGGCCTTGGTGTTTATGATTCACCTTGCATAAATATTACTTTATATAGTTTTCTTATCTTTCTAACTTTTCTAATTAACGTTTTACATTTTATATTCGTCTTGATAAGTATTGATACCTGTTTAAATACTGTTTAAATAATTTTACATTCATTCGACGTGATCGACCTTGGTTATTTTATGGGGCTAGTGATTTCTCTATATTCTGTCAATCTATCACGTTATAGCTCCGCGGTTAATTTCCTCCCTTTTTCATAGTCAGTCGTCTTAGTGGCCGGACGTACATTTTGTGTCTTATAGTGGTGAGAATTTGAAATTTTGACCCAAAATTATTTTAGTGGATGTTAATCATCGTTGTTTTGGGATTGTTTCTTTCACCAATTTACAGGATGCTACTTGGTATCTTATCGGCTAAATGCTGGATTATTTAGGGTGCTACTTAGTATTTTGTCAGCTAAATACTAGATTGTTTCTACAAAAAAACATGTATATGGACGTAGGACTTTGCCCTATAGAAAGGGCAACTGTCAAGGGGTTTTCACTGGGCTTTTATTAGACCACCAAGAGACTTACACTGGATTCCGATAAATGATTCTTAGGAAAGGTGGCTATCACTTGGATTTTATAAACTATCAGGGGATTATCACGGTGTTGTCATAGGACTTTTAATTAGTTTCGACTTATGGTTATGACACCCAGGTAATTTGTTCATGTTGTAAATGTGGTTTTTATATACTTTTGATGCCATGGAAAATGTAATTTTATCAAGTCATGCTAATGTACCGAGTAGAGCTGGATTAGAGGGTCGATTTGTGTTTTCGACAAGTGTTGGAAGTCAAGAGCCAATTAATTTCATCATCGAGATTTGTAATGTTGTAGTTTGGTTAAAGGAACGATATTGGTCTGGTATTGAAGAACAAAAATTGAACACACTTTCCACTTTTCAGGTTATGTACTTATTAAAAATTTCGACCTTGATGTAAACGATTAATCATTTATTTTGTGCATGTTTTTTTCAATTTTACTTATTCAAATTTAAATTAGTACTGGTACTTATGTTGTAAATATAGTCCAGTCAAAATTAGATCTGTGATAGATCGTTGAACTTTTATTACGAAAAATGTAATAATAGTGATATCTAGATATAAATATTTTTCTTATGTGGTTTTTTTCGTAAACTACATGCAATTGCATTTGATATAAATCAACTTACTGGTATTACATACTTTTGTTTCGGGGATAGTTTATGAATTTAAAAATTTCACATATCTTATTTGTAACTATTTCTTTTATATTTAAAACCTGGCTGATTAACTGGACTTGATAACATTAAACATTTTATTAAACTCATGTTGTCTAATTTCCGAGAATAGGTTTCATTAAAAATATAAAGTGTGGTATATCAAATTCTCTGGTCAAATATTATTTGTTTATTTCTTGAATTTAGAGTACCTACTGAGAAGCTGAAGGCACCAGTTTCGTCTGTATGACAACGGCTAGTTATATCCCAGATATAACTAGCCGAGGATTGGTAAGGTGTTTAATTTTATTTTGGCATACGTCACGTATTGGACGTGAACAACGTTATATTTGGCATCCCAACGTAAACAAACGTTATAATTTGTAACTTGCTTTGAATATATAACAAATGTAATATTTTTATAATTACGTGACAATTTTTTGTTTGTTTAGTACATTATTCTATACAATGAATAATTATCGGGAATTAATTATTTGATCTGAAAAATAGTTCTCTGATTGACAAAATTGAAAAGCAAATCGTGACTGTTATATAATTTTTACTAGTGAATTCTGAAATTTGTTGAAAAGAATTTTTTTTGTAGTTAAATTTCGCATTGCTGGTCAAAAAAAATTATTTTACAGATCAAATAATTGCTTGTAATCGAATAATTCACTAATCGATTAGATATAATTAATTACCCATACCTATACATTATATAGAAAATCTGCAAATTAAGTTTAATTATAAATTGTAATTAAATAAATTAATAAAAAATTAAAAAAAAAACAAAAATAATATGTCGAGAGTTGGATTTGAACCCCGATCGGTCACGTGCAGAGCCAAATTACCAAATTGCCAAATTAAATTTTTTTATTGCCTACGGAACTGATTCTGTGATAACAGTGTTCTTAGTATTAGAAGCAAAAAAAGATCGAGATGAAAAAAAATATTAAGTCACCAAAAAGGAAAATTTTTAGTCAAGAAATGATTTCTTCCAGTTACAATACAAAAAACAAAAACCCCCTAGTCTGATATATATATATATATATATATATATATATATATATATATATATATATATATATATATATATATATATATATATATATATATATATATATATATATATATATATATATATATATATATATATATATATATATATATATATATATATATATATATATATATATATATATATATATATATATATATATATATATATATATATATATATTTGTATTGTAATTGGAGGAAATCATTTTTTGACTGAAAATTGTCCTATTTGTTGAGTTAATATTTTTTCAATCTCGACCTTTTTTTGCTTCTAATATTAGGAACACTTATTTAATACAATGCAGCTCTTGCTCCTAGAATGAGTAGTTGTTTTAATAGTTTCTATGATAAAATTTATTGGAAGTGCTGTTTTTGATTAATTATATGCCTAAAATTTATATACTAGCACTTTCAGATAAAAATGACAGTATAAAATATAAAGATCTATAGGTATATATTATTATCATGTTAGGTTTGAAAGGATACTTTCGTAATGCCCAATAATTATTTTGTTATTTTTTTCTAGAAATGCATTAATTTGTTTGACATGAATCCTATCCATATGTCATCATCTTTTAGGATATTAAAAGATAATTTTGGTTGTTTTGGTGACATATGTGTTCCATAATGAGGAAAATTTAAATTTTATTTTTCTTATGGTGATAACAAGAAAATATGGGTGTATTTGAGAAAAATTAGATTTGTTTGTATTTTTCTAATTACCGGTATTAGAACTTTATTTGTTTTGATACTGCAGTTTCTTATACGAATATATTGCCTATATTATAATCAATTGTACATCACCACATCGTCCTAATAAGGTTCTCAATAGCTCAGTGAGTTAAGCATCAGGCTACAAATGCAGAGGTTCGGGTTCAAAACGCAGGCAAGGTATATATAGCTATAACTTAAAACTAAACCGTAGGTGAAAGCAATAAATATTAAATAATAAAATGAATAATAATTTGAATACAACTTTACATTGACAAATGGGGTGCTTGGGAGGGTTAAATTTAGCAAACATGTCTGCCTGCTAAAGTTAGGGTTTTTTTAGTACCTTGTGAACCATAAGCTGGCTGGGCAGACGTCTTTTTTAATTTCAACTGTTTTTTATCAACATTTCAAATTTTGATCCATTTTTGTCACTTTAATGGCAAATTGTTCAAAAACCGACCGATAGAAATATCTGCCACTATAGTACAGTACTGTACACACCAAATCAAACATTTTCCACTAGGTTTGCTCCGGTAATTAATTTTTTTTTTTCAATTTTCGGTTATCGCGCGCCGACCGGAAATTTTATCACCAGCGTAATTGGGGTATGTGGGGGTACATACAATAACTACCTATGCAGACAAATATGGGTAACAATTTGATTAAAAAAAGTTCCCCCTGTCCGTATCCGGCCGCCATACCAAAAATTTCAAAAGACAAAAGTATGGTACTCATATGATCTCTTTTATTACCGACTGGCAGACTGTGACCTTTCATCGTCGAATTTGCACGCTATCGCTTAGACGTAGGTAACATAAAGTAAATTTTTGTACTGCATAAAAATTCATTTTAAATAAAATATTTATTTAATTATATTTCGTTGCTTCGTCCTGATTCTAATAATTATCCGCTTCCCGAAACCAGATGGTACAACTATTTTAAAATATTATTTTAGTTATTTTCTGCATTCAAAACAGTTTTAATAAATTATTATAATTTACGAAAAGTAGACATTATGAAATTATTTTTTATTTTTGTTATATGTACCAATAAAGCTTATATAGACAAAGGCAATAATCTATGTTCATCACTCTTAATAATTTTACGTTTTGCGCCTTTTACTACCAAACTTTTTACTACGAAGACAAAACGAAGATGCGCGGCAAATCGAACTGTCCCAACTAGTTCTTTTTAAACTATGCTGTTCCTCACTGCTCTGGGCACAGATGTTAGCTCTGGGCAAGCTCCCTGACGCAATCGTTAACCTTCGTTTAGACTTCGTATTCAGGCGGTCAACCGTAAACTACGCATATCGCTAGTCGTGTATCTAGTGGGTTGGTTCGATCTCTAAATTAAATCTATATGACATTTAGGACGAATCGCATGTTTTAGTTTTTCGATAATACTAACAGAAAAAATTAACAGCGGTTTATAAATTTAAGTTGGATATCTGGTGAAAACGTAGCCTTAAGATTCCACATTAATTTATAAGTTTAGACAGAATTTATAAATAATATTAATCTTAAAATCCATTTAATGTACATTTTAAGTACAATTTTTTTTATTGAAAGTGGAATAAACATACCACAAATACAATGAACTAAGTTTCATTTTGCAGTAGTAATTCCGTATATATGTATTTTATCTAACAAATTACGTAAAATTGGAAATAAGTTTTCCACGAAAACGGTAATTAAAATTAATGAGACATGGCTATCTATGTTATCAAAGACTAAACCGGTAAATAATGTGCAAGATTTAAAAAAAAATGCATTTATACTATCCCATGCGAGTATGGTAAATTTTCTGTCGTTGAGTCATCTAGACCTTCCAATGCGCGGACCGTTGAACACAAGAATTATGCTAGGAAGGGAGAATATTTGAGTATGTAAACACGTGTGGAATAGCAATCACATTATTTAGTAGAAAGTTTTGGAAAAAAAATAATAATAAAAGAAGAAAAGTTTTCCTTTAAAGAATCCGCCATTATTGTTGTGATAAATGTGTTTTTAATTACTGTAGATTTTTGTATGAACTGGTTGTCAATCCTTTGAGACGAGGTAAATAGACAAAATACCAATATAACATAATCAGGCCTTTGATCCTGATTGTTATAACAGGCCTGTTAAAACTCTCAAATCAGAAACCTCCTTTTTGAAAAATCTTTATTTCTGATTGGCTACAACTCTTACCGCCCATTTTTTTATAACGTGGGGGGACCACCTAAACCCCGGGAGGTTCCCGCTTTTTTGGGAAAAAAAAAAAAAAAAAAAAGGGGGGTGGGTTTTTTTTTTTCACAATTGTCCTCCAGTTCCATTCAGAGTATTCCGAAATCTCAACTTTTAATCATCTAAAGTGTTTGACATTTAATTTTCATTTTCAGACCAATATTTTTTAGGTGTGAGACATTTTTGGATAGGAGAAAACGTTTTTTTATTTCAAAAACCAACTTCTGACATCCTTTTGGCACATAGGTGTATTTAACAAATATTTATTAAATGTATAGGATAGTGGTTTAATACTCAAAGAAGGTGATAACAAACATTATAGAAACTTAAGACAATATAAAACCTAATTTTCACAATTAATTTTTAACCAGAATAACAAAGTAATAGATATAATAAACCGCATTAGATTTTTATCATATTTCCATAACCGTAAATAAATTAATTTTTAGAGTTTACTTATATGAAAAATTAAACAGAATTTCCGACTTTTTCTTTTATATTAATAAATGGTTTGCAAGGATTATAAATTACATGTAATTGCCTTCCTCGAATAACCTTAAAGAAATAATGTTTAACACAATAATTAATTGATCAGAGAAATTAAAAGTATGGTAGTATTATGTCGCTTACAATTTTCCTGTGTGCGATGCATCTCGGAAAGAGTTGATTTAAAATAATAAAAGTAAACAAAATGTAAATGGAGTACAGGTGAGAAAAACAAGTTTTCTATATATAGAACTTACAGGGGGATACGTGAACAAAAAAAAGACATAAAAATCTCAGTGAGAGGCAAAAGAGCAAGGCAGACGTGAGGAGAAGAGAAAATCTGGCAGTGTACTCGTGTCAGATAAGAAACTGGCACAAAGGCGTAGATAAGGGGTGTCCTTTTTTAACTAAATTCTAAATAGAATAACATCATTTTTACGAGGGAATGCAGTTAAATGCTAGTTTTCTCCTAAACACAAACTTAAAAGGATTTCTTCTCGTAGAAACAATGTCTTTGCTCAAAACTGGTTTTTCAGAAGAACGATTTTAAAATTATTGCATGTTTCTTCGCCAACTGTAAAATGCACAATTTTCAAAAAAAATTTTCTCCTTGTTAAAAATTAAGAAAAAATGTAGTAACAATTCAAATGAAGGAATATAAGTGAAAAGCTACAGAGACGGTAGCACAGTTGGGCTAGAGCGTTGTTGTGTAGAAGAAAACTGCTAATCACTATCTATCTCTCCTGAGTTTGAGTCTCAGCTGCGGCATCTGGCAAATGTCGGAGGGAATTGTTGTTTGTGTGTGTGTGTGTGTGTGTGTCTGTCCTGGTTAAGTGGTAAAATAACAATGTGCTAAACTCTGCCAGATCGTTAATATAAATCAGACATTAAAAAAGAAAAAATAACTATGGTTGTTTAGTGTATTTTTAAACTGTTTCTTTATTGCATATAAGTACAATCAGGAAAATTCAAATATTCTTAAATTCAAGAGGTCTCTTGCTGTAGCCCACAGCCTATTTAATTTTACACAGAATACGAAAGTGGCAATCCGGGTATGAAACATAAAATATGGAAATGGGTGAAGAACCTCCCCACTGACTGAAAGGGAATGTACAGCTTCGTTGCTTTTAAATGACCGGAGAGCGCTAATATCCATATGTTAATTGTGGCGATGTGGAACTAAGATTATTATTGAAATAGGATAGCTCAATGATATAAAAATGACATTTCATTTCAATACTCTTTGATCTAACCTGTTCCAATAATAAACTTGCTCTGCCACCGAAAGCAAACATGGACATAAGCGCCCTCCGATTATTTAATCTACGATTTACTTTTTGCAATCTAGTATATAGTAGATTTTTAATATATAATAAGTATATTATTCTTACCGCCTAGAAAAACATTTAATAACTTAAACAAAGAGAGTCAGGGATCATCAGAGATTTAAGGATCATCAGATTAGCATAACATTTATATCTTTCTTTTTAATAATATCACATTGTTAAAGGCCTTTGCATGTACAGCAGGAATCTCAATAGTGCTCTTATTTTCACCATCCCATATAGAATAAACTGTGTATTAGTACCAACATGACTAATTTTATTTTTATTATCTGACTAATTATTAAAGCTGGGACTGTTATTAATACCAGTGACGTGACCGTAATGATATGAAATAACTAACTTGGATAAAGACAATTACAGAATCATTTGTCTATTATTTAGTATAAAGTAATGGTTGCTGCCCGCAAAAAAAAAAAGGGGGGGGGCCCCCAAACACCCCCATAAAAAACACCCCAACCCCAACCCCCCCCCCACAAAAAAAAAAAACGCCAAACACGGGAAAAAAAAAAAAAAAAAAAAAATTTTAAGGGTTATTTTTTTTTTTTGTGTGGGGGGTAAAAAAATTGACATAACAACTTAATCCCAATAAAAAAATGACCTGTTTTTTTTTTTTTATCACACCCAAAATAAACAAAAAAATTTTTATTATTGTTTTAAGAAATTGTGGAATAATATAAAATAAAAAATAAATATTTTTTCACAAATTTTTTAATTTTTTTATATGGAGGATGTTCCTCAAGGTATGTACTTGATTTTAAACGGTCAATAACTTGTTAAGTAATGATTAGCTTTTGTTATTCAAATTAACAACTATACTGTAAAATAACGAAAAACCTTAAATGCAGTGAAAAGTGAGAAAAATTAAGAATTCCACGGAATTCCACTAAGCTTTCTATTTTCCGATGAACCAGGTTATATTTGCATTAAGATTGAAGGATAAAATCCCGCGAATAGCCACGAATCCGTTACTAAACCACAGATGGAGCTACAGCTGCAATACGTTGATTTTTTATTTCATTTGGTATAGAATGCTGGAATAGTAAAAAAAATAGTCCCTATGACTGTAAATTATGTACATTGATATCTAGCGTACAATAACAAAAATACTAAAAAAAACAAAAAATGGCTTTTTTTTAACGTATCTTGAAAATAAACATATTACATATAGTGAAATGGATTGCCCATAAGGTAAAAAGCTTTAAATATTGTTCAATTTTATCGAAAATTAGTGATTTACAGTTTTTGATCCAATATGGCAGAAAAAAAATGTCAAAAAACCGGATTAATAAGTTCAAATTCGGTATTTATATGTTTTTGAGCTCGCTGGATTTGAATCTAACATTAAAATTTGTCAATTGAAAAAAATATGGCGGATAAAATTTTTGAAAAATGAATTTAATGAGTTAAAAATTGGTTTTTATATGGTTTTGACCACTCTGATTTCGAATTTGATATAAATATTTGGAAACTCAGTTTGGTGGACAGTTTTTAAGAAATTGGAATAATGAGTTGACAATAATTATTTCTTTACATTTCAGCTAGCTAAATTTGAATCGGATATCAAAATTTGGAAATTAAATTATTTTCATAAATTTTTTTTTTTGAAATTTATCTTTATCCCCCTCATGTCCTTGCGCTATTTTTCAAGCTAGATTTTGTCACAATTTTTCTCAAATTATATTATGACCGGTGAGTACATATTACCAGTTTCAAATTTCTTAACTTTTTTATTTTTTGCACCTTTTTTTTTTTCCTGGGGGGTGAACTTCAGATTCAATTTTTAAAATATTTCTATCATAATCACCGTAATATTATGAGACGATTTGGTGGTGAGTTTCTATTTTTTTGACGCGCTTTTTTTTTTTTATTTCTTTTCCCCCCCCCCCCCCCAGGGCAGATGGACTTTTTAAATATTTTTACTGTAATCCTCTTGGTATTCCAAGACGATATAGTGAATTTATAATTGTTCTGTCTTATATCTCACCCCCGAGGACAAATTGAATTTTTTCAATATTTTTCCCATAATCATTTTCACATCCCAAGACAACCTGGTGAGTTTTAGAATTTTGACCGCCGATATCTAATTCTATCCCACTGTGCGCGCCTAAACGCCTGCATCATAAAGATGCTTTCTACAGTAGTCTCGTTTAAACACGTACGTATTTCCATTACTTAGATACTGTTTAATGTGGCGTAGTTGCACAAAATTCAGATTTTTATTTAATAAGACATTCAATGTCCTTGCAGCTTGAATACCAGAGGCATTTATTTGTTAACATTTACGTCCTCAACTATTTCAAACGATTGAGTAAAGAGGGCAAAACTTTTTTGTAATTGGTCAATAGCATTGCCTAATAATACTACTGTAGTTCTTTTGTATAGTGGTAATTCTGTTTTGACTTATGGATTTTCAAATTACTGTTGGCTTTCCTTGATAGCTTTTGACTCCTTTTGGTCGAATTTGAAATCTGCAGATTTAACCGTGTCGAAATGTTTATTATTATAAAAAGCAGCATCTAGCTAAATTACCCGTCATGTTAATATCAGCTGTGGAGATTCAAGGATTCCTGGGCACGATTTATGAAATTCTTTAATGCGTTGTGCATATTTAAAATAAACCGTTTTTGTTTTTGCTATTAATTTGTCGACATTTTGAAAATTGCTACGAATATTTTCAGCCACACGGTGAAAGGCGTGAAGTGAACAAGTTATGTGCAATAAATTAACACAAAACTGTTTACTGTCCAACAGACAAAAGAAGGCGTGCGGGACAAGGGTATTGACGACAAATCGCCAGCTTTCTGTGAAATTATATACTAGGAATATAATATTTCTCACAATGAGTAGGTGCGGATGTAAACGATCACAAAAATTTGCCGTGCACTGATTTATTTCATTTACGCTTAACTGTGAATGGAATGCAGAAATCACATTCTTTCCACGGGTCTTCTTTCTCTTACTAGACAGTACGCGATATAGTTGCTTTAATCATATACGTGTGTCACTAACATTAAAATATTATTTTTATATGTGCAAAATTAAGACCTTGCATTAGTAGCTGTTGAATTGCTTCAACGTTGTACTTTTAGTAATCTTTTACTTGCGATTAAATATGACATCGTTACTTCATTCGGTGTTAAAATGTGTATTAAAACGTTTCCTAATTTGTTGCTTTTGTCTCCTTAATTTCATCAAGTTTTTTATTATATAAGTCCGATCGTATGTTAATCTCAATTTGTTCTGTTACATGAGGAATATGATGTCGTAGTCTTTCCCTCGTAGGTAATGGCTTACGTACATATTTTCTCCAAAATAACCAAAAATGTTCGTTTTTATGTACATGCGGCGAAATGTTACACACTCAATATAAAAATGAGATCATACAGAAACACCTAGTATGTAACCTGTATATGTCGAATTATTATATGATGCGACGTTTGCTTTGAATATGTCTTTTACAATGATTGGAATTACAGCCCACCAAATTCATCTCTTCTAGGAAAACGTTTAAGAAATCTGTTGATTTGATCCACAAACGGCAGAGCTCCCGAACGACGGTGTGACACTTTACAGTAAGTTATATCACCAACACGCATCGATGGTCATCAAACTACTAACACATGTGGAGTGTGAAGTGTGTGTGTGTGTGTGTGTGTGTGTAGACGTCGAGTACGCCGCACTCATGCTGTATCTCTGCACTGACCTTGCTATCTGCGGTAGAAAAATCAATCCCAACGATCCAACTTTTACAACCTTAATTCCGCTGTATTGCTGGACTGCTGAGACTACAGTAACATTTTTCAGTTTTTTTTGATACCACATTTTATGTCACATGTATACACTTTATTTCCTTTTAAAGCCATATAGTCTAAGCATTAGCATGTAAATTCGACGATGAAAGGTTACCGTCTACCAGTCGGTAATCAAAGAGACTATATGAGTCCAATACTTTTTTCTCTTTTTGAAATTTTTGGTATGGCGGCTAGATACGGAGGGAAAATATAAATTTTTTTAATCGAATGGGTATCGATATTTGTCCGCATAGGTAGTTAGTATATGTACTCCACATACCCCAATTACGCTGGCAGAAAAAACCTCGGCGGCGCGCGGTAATCGGAAATTGAAAAAAAAATTATAGTTATCGGACCAAACCTAACGCAAAATGTTTGTTTTGGTGTGTACAGTACTGTACTGTAGTGGCAGACATTTCTATTGGTCGGTTATTGAGCAATTTGCCATCAAAGTGGCGAAAATGGATCAGAATTTGAAATGTTGATAGAAAATAGTTGAAATTCAAAAAAAACATCTGCCCGGACAGCTTATGGTTTACAAGGCACTAAAAAAACCTAACCTTGACTGGTAGACATTTTTGCCAAATTTAACCTCCAAACCACCCCTGAAAGAGTTAAAATAGCTCAAATTTTTCGTATTTTCTACTGTAATAACATATCCAAAGGGCGGTTTTTTATAAGAAAAAAAGTACAGACAAGAAAAACTGAAATTTTTTTTATAACCTTTTTAAGGGTTTTTTATTGCCTTGTGAATCATATGCTGGCTGGGCAAACGTTTTTTTCTAATTTTAACTATTTCTTATCAGCATTTCAAATTTTGATCCATTTTTCGCAAGTTTGATGGCAAATTGCTCAAAAATTGACCGATAGAAATGGCTACCACTATAGTACAGTACTGTACACACCAAAACAAGCATTTTGCGCTATGTTTGGTGCGGTAACTAAAAAAACTATTTTTTCGATTTCCGGTTACCACGCGCCTACCGCAAGTTTTGCCTGCCAACGTAATTGGAGTATGTGGAGTACATATACTAACTACCTGTGCGGACAAATATAGGTAACCATTCGATGAAAAAAAAATTTTCCCCGCTCCCGTATCCGGCCTCCAAACCAAAAATTTCAAAAAGAGAAAAAAATATGGTACTCATATGGTCTCTTTGATTACCGACTGGCAGACAGTAACCTTTCATCGTTGAATTTACACGCTATTGCTTAGACTAATAAGAATAAGTAAATATTTTATTTATTTACGATGTTACAAGCAATAAGTTGAGTTTCTATTTAAAATTTAACTCGGAATAATAATTTTGCTTTCATGAGATAGAACATTATTCAAGTTTAAATATTAAATATATACCTACCATTCTTACATATATATTATTCAGATACTTGAATATTGAGTAATAGTTTAATCCATATTTAAAAAATTTAAATAATTTATTAAATACAATTTAATGTTATACTGGTAAAATAGCATTTAATTTTTATGTTAGTTATTATTTACTTATTACTGAGTCTACCAGTCTAATTAATTAAATATTTAAAATTTATATACGGTCCTTCGAAAGTAATACGAAATCTCATAGGTCATGATTTTTGAATGAATTCTGCATCGCCCAGTATAAATGTTATACCCTGTTTGAGGCTTAATTTGCTAGCAATTGCATTGCGAAAATTTACACGGTTTGGAAGAATAAATCAGTACTCTACAAAATTGCAAATTTTTGCTAAACTATTTATCTGAAAGAATCGTTCCGTCGAAATTCCTCAGGGGGGTTGGAAAACGCGAACATATTTAAAAAATATTCTAATTACATAGTTCAAAATATGAAAGGTGTGATACAGCGGTCTAGGGCATTTCGTTTTTGTATTGTAACTGAAGGGTATCATTTCTTAAATGTAAATTTTCGTTTTGTTAGGTTAATATTTTCTTTAATATCAATATTTTTTGTTTCCAATGCTAAGTATAAAACTAACACAATTCGAGTTAATAGATTCGAAAATTCGTCGTTTCGATATTCGATCTTTGATAAATTTGTACAATATATTAAATTATGTACGATAGGTATCAGTATAAAAAAGAGAGAGAGAGGAAGTAGGTACCTACTATAAAAATAGCAATTAGTGGCACTTACTCCAGTAAATTTATTTTTCTGCTAATCTATTAAAGAAGGAAAAATTAAATTTAAAATTTTAGAAAACCTGTAAATATTTAACTATTGACTTTTCAGTTTTTTTTATTAAATTGCGTCTTAAAAATTATATATTTATTTTTCGAAAGGAAAAAGAAACAAAGAAATAAATAGTCTGTTTTTGTTTTGTTTAATTCAATATAAATTAATACTAATATTATATATAAGAGACATCCCTTAAAAAAAATGTATTTAGTAGATATTATTGTAATAAAAATAAATAGAGTATTATATATATTATATTAATAATTATTTAGAGATTATTATTGAATATTTGAGTGGACGGTCATGGGATGAAAAATTTCCAGCCTTAGTATGAATACTTCATACTTCAAGATTGATCAATTTTTGGTTAAATCTAGAGTGCCTCGGGGATCGATATTGGAACCCTTATTGTTAATTTTATTTATTAATGATATAGTTAATTTTGTGGACGTTAACTGTTTGCTATATGCTAATGACATGTAATTATTTTGTATACTGTTGATAACAACTATGACTATGAACTACTTCAAAGAGATTTAAATAATATTGATGATTCGTGCGTATTAAATAAATTGGCCTTTGAACATTTTTAAGTGTAACGTCGTATCCTTCTAGGAATCATCCTTTACAATTTAATTATCACCTAAACGATACCCTCTTAAACAGATTAGATGAATTTACAGATCTGGGAATTCTCTTTGAATCAAAAATGAGTTTTAACAAACATGTTGAAAGTATTGTCCTGTCGGCATATAGAAGTTTGGGATTCCTAATCAGAAATTCAAGAGGTTCTGATTATATCAATAGTGTTGAACATGCTTTATAATTCATTCGTTAAATCCAGACTAAAATATGGCTCACTTATTTGGAGTCTTGGAATATGATAAATATGTAATAACACTGATAATTTTCAGCTCCGTTATTTAAAATTTGTGTCATATAAAATTGATAATGTTTACCCGACAGTTGGTTTCCCAAATGAGCATTTGCTAAATAGATTTAATTTTCTTAGTTTGTAAGACCATAGAAAACTTTTTTCTCCATTGTTATTACATAAAATAATTAATAATTTAGTCGACTGCCTTAATATTTCAAATTTGTTAAATTTTCATGCCAGTTACGTGACGCCATTAACACATTGACTTTATTATTTTTTTGACTTTAATTCCCTTATTATAAATAACGTTATACTTTCAGTAGGACCTATTGAACGCAATTAAAATAATAATACTTTCCAATGACAAATATAGATAACCAATTTTCTATAAATATTAATCAGTTTGTAATAACAATTCAGTTGTAAACTCAGAACCATTCTGTAACAATCACAATCACATTGTACATTTACTTGCGAAGTGGTGTTCTCATTGTTGTGTGAAGTGTGATCCTAGGGAAACGCACCTATAACTGGCGCAGTCGGTATCTTCGTAGTCAGAAAATTTCAGAAATTGATTGCTCCAGGAGAATCTCAAAAAGGAAGACTATCGAAGTCGCACCTCTGTAAGGTATCCTCTGAAAATTCATCGATCGGAAGAAAAGAACTTTGGAAGATTTGTTGGTTTTGACCATTTGGACTCAACATCAGAACTCACCCCGTAAGTCCTACATACTTTTCCTGATTAAGATTTTGTATTTTTTGTGTTTGCAACTCACGATGAAATTTTGACCGTATATCAGAATTAATCACTAATAAAGTTTTAACTGCATATCAAAAGTTTATTAACCATAAAATTTTAACTGTATATTAAAATTTTATTTGCATAAATTCTAACTGAATATTAGAATTTATTATTTTAAGTTTCACTATATTTTATATTTCAATTTTCAATTTTTTTTTATTAAAACGAATATAGATAATTTTCTGAAAGTGCAAGAAATGCAGTAGACGATAATAGGACTAATTTACAGTTATTTAAGATATTTGTCAATTTTAAATGATTTCATTCCACATGTGACGAACTAGTTACAACAAACGGATCTGAAAATAATGATTTACAAAATAAGTTTATATTGAGAGCAATCAGAAGCAAGTTGTACGGCCAAGCCCAAATAAATATTGCCTCTCGTCTCGAAATAAAAAATTGGACAGAGATTAAAACTATTTTAACTAATACTCCCGGAGATCCTAGAGACCTTCCCACTTTACAGACAGAACTAATACATTTAAAAAATAGACTTAAGACGCGAAACATTAGTTTCATTCGGAAACAAAATTATAGGGTATCAATCACTTTTAATATCCAAATTGACTCAAAGTTCAGAACCCATGGTAGTAAAAGAAGCTATAAGTAAAGTTTATTAACAACTCAGTTTAGATACTTACGTACAAAATTTACCGTCTAACTTTAAGCACATGGTACGAACTAAAGAAATAGATAACTTAATCGATGCTATTGCATTTGTAACAAAGGAAGAACAGTTTCAAATTTATAGTACAACTATTTCTCCACAGACTAACTTCCCATTTAAACATCATTTTATCAACAACCCCCTCGCTACTTATCAGCAGCCCCAAACCAAAATATATCAACAACCCCAAATTAATAATCAACAGCCACAATTTAATTATCAACAGCCACAATTTTAACCGTTTTTCCCCGTGAATAAAGTACAAAATTTTAAACACAATAGTCCAATGGTAAGTAATGGACAAAAGAAAACACAAGAAACACATGTTTGGAATCGCGGAAATCAACCAACATCTATGGAAACTTCAACTATAAATAAGAATCTGCAAAGAAACTACTCAAGAGGAATACCGATGGAAACCTCTGACATTAGCAAAGCAACCTCATTCAACTATTATCCAAGGAGACAGGAAGAATTGCATCACACTCAGGCTGACATAACTTCTCAAAACACTAACAACCCATTCAGGCCAAATCAATACATGATAGAAGAAACATTTACAGAGTTACAACAGTTAGATCAACAAGACGAAGAAGACCAAGCCTTAACAGAAGAAGCAAGATTCTTAAATGAAGAATACAATGTGGGATTGGATTTTACTGAAAACCCCCCGAACAATTTCCCGGAATAGCAGAATGCAACATTTCACTAACCACCACACCTTTACGATATATACAACTGAAACATCTGCCAATAAAATTATTACTCGATACAGGAAGCTCTAAACAATTTTAAAACCCTCTATAGTTAAATAATACTGCCCAGAACTAATAATCAATAAACCGGTAAAAATAAAAAGAGGTGTAGGTCAGAAAATAGTAAATGAACAAGCAACTATCCCCGCATTTCTAGAATTTAATACTAATCAAAATTTTAATGTAATCATATGATTTTTATGAATTTTTTGACGAAATATTAGGTTTTGAAGATATAGAGAAATTAAAATTAAATATTTCAATTTCTAACAAGTTAATATTTAACAATCATTGTCAAATACCCCTTATGTTTGAAAAACCTATAATCATTCAAGGTCATGAAATAAAACAAATTACTGTTCCAATTAACCATACCGAATAATACAGAATTATTAAAAGAAATTAAAAATACAGATTACCATATCCCCGACACAATAACTACAGTCAACAATAAACATATAACATTTGAAGCATATAATTACAACTCTCTTCCAATATCATTCGACCCAACAAATTTAAGGATTTCAGATTTAAAAAATTATAATCTTCATAAACATTCTCTGACTAATACATAAGAATATGTTAACACCCCAGACATAAACACACTCCTCTAAGAACACAACATTTAAACTAGGAGGAAAAAAACCGTTCTTATCAAACTTTGTAAAAAATATACTGACATTTTCCAAAAACCTCAAGACAAATTAACATTCACCAACGCGGTTAAACATGACATTAAAACCACAGCTGACCAACTAATTTACAGCAAAAATTACAGATATCCTTATATTCACGAGGCAGAAGTTCAAAAACAAATTAAAGAAATGTTGGATAATGACATTATTAGACCATCACAAAGCCCGTATTCATCTCCCATTTGGATAGTGCCAAAGAAAATGGATGCGAGTGGAAAACCAAAATAGAGACTGGTCATAGATTATCGAAAACTCAATGAAAAAACTATAGACGACCTATATCCCATTCCAAATGTCACCAAAATCCTTGGTAAATTAGGACGCTGTTCTTATTTTTCAAAAATTGATCTAGCTTCTGGATTTCATCAAATTGAAATGCATCCAGCTTCCAGAGGAAAAACAGCAGTAGAAAATGGACATTATGAATTTACAAGAATGCCTTTTGGATTGAAAAATACCCCTGTCATCTTTCAAAGATGCATGGACAACGTGTTGAAAGAACTACAAAATAAAATGTCTTATTTATATGGATGAGGTAGTAGTCTTCTCAAATGGTCTAGAAGAACACATAAAAAACCTTCAATTGGTATTTGAAACACTCAAGAAACGTCAATTATAAAAACAGTTAGATAAGTCGGAATTCTTGCTAAAAGAGGTAACAGTTTTAGGACACATTGCAACCCCTGAAAGTATTAAACCTAATCTAAAAAAAATTTTGGCGATACAAAAATATCCCATTCCTAAAACACCAACGGAAATTAAAGCATTCCTTGGATTATTAGAATACTATCGTAAATTTATAGACAATTTCGCAAAAATCACGAAACCTATGACAAACTGCCTGAAAAAAAGATGGTAAAATAACATTAACAAAAGAATATATTGAATGCTTTGAAACATGTAAACACTTATTAACAAATAGTCCAGTACTAAGCTATGCTGATTTCTCTTTACCATTCGAACTAACAACAGACGCCTCAAATTACGCAATTGGCGCAGTCCTCTCACAAAAAATAAACCACTTTTTTAAGCTTTTCGAACATTAAATAAAGCATAAATTAATTACTTCACAATAGAAAAATAATTACTTTCTATTGTATGGGCTTGTAAACAATTTAGGCCTTACCTTTATGGAACAAAATTCATAATATACACCGACCATAAACCACTTCAAATTCTAAACTTGTACGCTGGAAACTAAAATTAGAAGAATACGACTATACAGTAAAACATAAGCAAGGCTCACAAAACAAGGTAGCTGACGCATTAAGCCGAATAAAAACTGAAGATTGCAATGTCAATGAAACACAATATAATGACAACATGAGCATCTAAGTACAGATAGACGAAGATTTGGATGAATTAATTGAGAAAATATTGAATGAAAACAATGAACCGTCGGACAACATGGACCAAATAATGGATGAACTGAATGAAGACCTAGAAAATGATAATGCTCAACATACGGTACACGAAAAACCTTCACAATTCCATACACAGAACAACCAGTGAATCATTATTAAAATCAAATTATTATAACAGAATCCCATAGCACACTAACTAACATTTATGATAAGCAACTTATATTTTCTAACTTACGACATTTCATCACATTAAAAACAAATTTGGATGATGAAAAAATTAATTAAAATTTTTGTTTTAAAGATGTACTGTTTTAGTACATTTCTATTGATAGAAACACTTGTTTTAAGTTTTCAACCTCATCTTTACAAAGGAAAATTACAAGAATTCTCAGACCATAAAACCAATAAAATAGTAATTTCCACTAAATTACTAGAAGATGTAACGAATAAAAATGAACAAATAAACAAAATAAAATATTATCACCAAGGGAAAACTTGCCATCGAGGTATTAAAGAAACAACAAATTCCATACAAAAATTCCATTGGCGTAACATCAAAAGATGTAACACACTTTATTAATACATGTCAGACATTTCTAACATCTAAGTATGATAGAAAACCTCAAATAGTTAGACTACAAATAACCGAAACACCTAACAAACCTTTCGGAAAAATCATATCGATACTTTCCACATTAACAATGAAACATTCCTTACTATTTTTGACCCTTTTTCTAAATTCGGTTAGGCTTATTATCTCGAAAAAAAATCAGCATTTGCATTATGGAAACCCTTTTACAATTTTTCTCCCATATGGGGACACCAAACCAAATCACCTCTGATAACGGCACGGAATTTAATAATCAATTAATAAGAGATTTTAGCTTATTACATAACATAAATTTACATTTCATTACACCGTATCATTCAAATTCGAATTCCCCGGTTGAACGATATCAGTCTACACTAGCGGTTTCTATACGATGTCTAGAGGTAGAACAACACAAACCTATTAAATACCTCATGACTAGAGTTGGCAAATCGGTCCGCAAGTCATGGGCAGTGCCAGATAGAGACATATCCAAATATGTAAGCAAGACTTGTGCACTATTTTAGCAAAGACTAATATTTGTTTTTAGTTTATTATTATTCCACGTGGTGTGTACAACGTAATTTATTCCTCTCCTAATTTTATTTGTTGTATTTTATTCTTGATATTAATTTAATAATAAAGTATGTCAGATCTACCTAAGGGTAAAAAACGGCCATACGCGATAAAGTGAATAAATTTATCAGTGAATTCCCAATTCCAATTCCATTTAATCAGCTTTTTTTTCATATTTGATATACATTTCTAATTAAGGCTACTTTTTTATTTTATTTATTTCATCAATAAATACATAAAAACAAACAATATGACAATTTACAGAGAACATGTGGGTGATTGTATGTACACAGGAAAAATTCCAAAAAAATCTGCTCAAAATAATGATTTTTTTATTTTGAAAATAAAAATTGAATTTACGTCTGCGGTGGGATTTGAATTAGGAAAGGCATGTCTACGCATTGTAAGGAGTGAATTCCCGGATTTATTCTACAATGGTGCTATAATAATTTGTAAGGTGTGCGATCAGACCTAATGTGCGGGGACAAATGTGATTGTAAACGTCACGTAAACGCTGTGCAACATAAAATTAACAAAAATGGCGTGCCTTCGACAACACGTTTATGTTCGATTTACTCTTAATGCTAATTGCCTGTAATGTTCCGCTGCACATACTCGATAAACAACCATTTCAGGAGTTCTGGAATAAATATAATCCCAAGGTGACGTTACCAAGTCGCATAATGTTGCGTAACTATGTACCAATTGTAAGCAAGGACATTGTAAATAAGATCAAATGTATACTAAAAAAATACACGGCTGTGGTTATGTGTTGACGAGACGACAGATTGTAAAAAAAGTCTATTCTAAATGTTATAGTACATGTACTGGACCCTCTTAAACTGACATTTCCACTGTTACTAGCTAGCAAAAGACGAACTGAGTGTTCTGGCCAAACAATTACGTGGGTGGTGCTGAAGACGTTAGACAAAAGTTGACCTGTCAAAAAGTCAAGTGTTGATGCTTGTGACCGATGGTGCCGCGACAATGCGTCTGGTAGGCCGTTCTCTTCAGGAACACAGTTATAGGTTGATACATGTTACGTGTAAAATGCATGCTTTACACCTTATGGCAGAAACTATTCAACAAGTTTTTTCAGAGTTAGATGCATTAATAACACGTACAAAAACAGTGTTTCTTAAATCTCCTAAACGTCTTCGCACATTTTAGCAAGTTGCCCGGTAATCCCGAACCACCTCAGCCGATTTTTACACGTTGGAGAACATGGTTGAAGGCAGCTTTTTATTATGCTGAATATTAACAACAAATGAAACAGCTTTAAAAACTATTCCCAAGAACTCTAAAGGATTACATGAAGCCATAAAAAACTTATAAAACAGTGCGTGATCTTTGGCGGAGTCACTGCAAATAGTGGACGAAGTAAATCGTCTGCTATCCTCTATAGGTGACACAAAAAATGAGCTCGTTGGAGAAAAGTTCGCAGTGTGTTAAAGCAAGACACTGGTTTTACCAGATTAAGACAAATTTGTGATGGTACTGATGGTGCATCTGCAGAACGGTTAAATGAGTTGAAAGATTATTTTAAATATGCTTGTATTACATCAATTGATGTCGAACGGTTGGTCACAAAATATAAGCATATATTTTCACCACATCGAACATTGCTCTCGGAGACACCCATAGAAACATATATGATGCTACAAAGTTTTTATAGATCTTTTCTAGTTTGTGATAACCGAACTAGTTAAGTTTTAAGTTGGTAAGTTGGGCATACATTGTTATAAACTGTAACAGTTTATTGCTTTTATTACTAGTTAATTTCATTTATTACACTTATTATGATGCGTACTATACTCATAACTCTTGCCGTCATTCTATATAACAATTCAATCCATTCAATCACTAAATTAACACCGTTTGAAATAATTCATGGATCAAGAACAAATCCATATGACACTAATCCTCATCTAATTATCTCTCAGTACATTAATAATCAAGCTACTATGCAAAATTATATAAACATGTTAAACAACAAATTCACACAAATAAGGAACACATTATAACGTAATGTAATACCAAATTAAATGAAACACAAGTTACTCATAAAGATGAAACAATATACGTATGTACTGGTAAACGCGTAGCCAAACATTTGCCTATGTATAAAAAGTTGCAGTCTTACAAGATCATGATATAAAAGTCGTAACCATTTCTGGAACATTACATAAAAATAACGTACAAAAACAAAGAAAAATTAACAATGCTCCTTTGTTACAGGACAATGACAATGACAAGATGGACACAAACAATCACGATACTATTAACAATCAAACTCCTATAAGCAGATATAACCTTCGACCGCGTCATACATGCCACACTCTTCCGAACTATAGGAACTGATACACGCCTTATAAGTCACTATCATACATTTATCCATAAAATAAATTTGCAACCACTCATCAATGCTTTTGATAATTTAATATTCATGTTAAATCAAAACTTATGAAATTGATAAAACTAATAATCACAATAATATTGACATTTCATTATTAAATCAAGCAGAAAACTTAAAATAAATTATTACAAAAGAATATAGAAAGTTAATTCCAAGAAGATTAAAGCGAGTGATAAGAGTAAAAAGAGGCTTACTTAATATCGTAGGAAAAATTGATAAAGCACTATTTGGTCTTGCAACTGATGAAGATGTCATTAATCTTGAGGAAAAAATGAACACACTTATGTCAAATGAAAAAAACATTAACACATAAACTAAATTTACGAACATCTTTATTCTCTACTTTTGCCAATAAAACAGATACACTCTTAAATCAGATTTCAAAAAATCGGCAAAAAATTAAGGAAAACCTTCAATATATTAGAACAAATCATGATACAAATTTTCAGAAACAAATTATAATTAATCAATTAGAAATCATACTTTACTATTTTCAACAACTAGATCGAACTATTACATTTCTCAGATTAGACACAGTAAGCCCATTTTTGTTAAACATCAGAGATATGCAGACAATACTAATTAACCTGAGATTATTATATCCAAAAGAAAATTTGCTCAAGTTCTCACAACATTATTCATACTTTCAAGCTTTAAAACCGTTCTTTTCACAATACGAGCGTACCATATACATTGCATTATTAGTACCAATCTCAGCAAATCCAACATCCTTAACCTTCTTCCAAGTAACCCCTATACCAATAAAAAACATTACAGTCCTTCCACCAAAACCATACCTACCGTCGATTCTAAAGACAATTTTCAATGGACGGACATTGAGCCCAAGAGAATTGAAGACATAAACGTCCTAGAGGATAACCTTCAAGACACAAAGGAATGCTTCGTGGAATTGCTGAGACAACGACCTGCTGAACAGTACTGCAAAATCTTTACTATATGAAGAGTTAATACACGTAGAACAAGTTTCGCCCATGGATTACATCATTATTATTGATTCCGTTATCACATTAGAATACACTTCCATCCAAAAACAATTTCCTACAAAACATTAATTCAAAATACTAGAGTTTCCCTATCACCACATTGTGAGTTTTATATAAACAATCAAACATATTCCTATGAGGAATCTTTCACAGCAACAATAACTTTTCTATTGCCCAATATATCTTTAGAAAACTTTCCTTCTATTGATATTTTTATTCCATCTTTAAAAAAATCTTCATTCAACACAATTACAATTAGCCACTCTTCAAAAAGTACATATCAAGAATTTCTCAAATTTCTCACAATTTAATTACACATTGATCATCATACTTATAATGGTTTTGATCATCCTTATTATAATTTTCCTATGGATAAGAAGAAGAAACAAGAAACCCGAAACAAATGTAACAGTATCATTCACCAAAGTAAAAGATGCAATTTCCCTTAAAGAAGAAGAAAATCTCAACTACACCCAACTCTAGTTGGACACCAAAAAATCGGGACCCAACAGGGAAAGAGTTACGTGACACCATTAACACAATGACCTTATTATTTTTTGACTTCCAGTCCCTTATTATGCATAATGTTATACGTTATGACCTATTGACCGCAATTAAAATAATAATACTTTCTAATGACAAATATAGATAACCAATTTTGTATAAATATCAATCAGTTTGTAATAACAATTCAGTTGTAAACTCAGAACCATTCTGTAACAATCACAAAATAAAGTAATTGAACATTTATTTGCGAAGTTGTGTTTTCATTGTTGTGTGAAGTGTAAACCTAGGGAAATGCACCCATAACTTGCCCTTAAATTCGAAACATTTTATCATCCTAGCCCACGAAATAATCTTAAATTTTCAGTTTTGTATTTTATATGTGAGACTTATACATCTGTGCAAGACAAGCTTAACATATTTCATTCAAATGTTGTAATTATTAAGCGATTTTTTTTCCCTAGACCTTTTGTGAATTAATATATAAATATTAATTACTATTACAGTAAAAAAAAGAAAGTAAACGGGAAAACCCCCCGGAGAAAAAAAAAAAATAGTCGGTTGTTTTTAAAAAAATTGCAATGCAGAAAGATTTTTTCCTAGACACGTTTGTGATTTAATTTTTCTTTTGTAAATATTAATTACTATGTACATGTTTAATTTTAATAACTGTTTTATGTATAGTTACGTCATATTATTGTTATTATTTTAACTCTAATTACTGTTACTTCCCACCCCGTAATTGGTTCTGTACTGTGGGGTGCTGTAAGTACCTAAGTAAATAAATAAATGAACAATTAAATACTTACTACTATTTAATCCAATGTCATCTTGCATCTAGGCGAAATAGTTTTAATATTTTCAGCGATAAAATTTATTTGAAGTATCGTGTTTAATTTAATATATACTTAAAACTTTTTTATTAGCGCATTCAGATAAGAACGACAGTTTAAACTATAAGAAACTCTAGGCAGTTTATTGTAATCAACAGATACATATTAGGTTTGGAAGCATAATTATGTAATACCAAATATTTATAAATTCATTATTCTCTAGAAATGCACAATATGAAGCAAATAAAATGTAAAAATTTTTAAAATTGAAAATATTAGTTAACAATTCAAATTTCAAATTGATCCTCGCATCTCTTAGCACGACTGATAAGAAAATACAGGAACGTAATTGTAGCAAATTTATTAAAAATAGAAATAGAACATTCTCAGAGAAATAGTTTAGCAGTATGTAAAATTTTTTAAGTCTTAAATTATTCTTTATTCCATGTTCTTATTTGTTTTTTTCTTTTAAAATTGTTAAAAAATAAGCTTATAGATTATTTATATTTGGCGATGCAGAATTGATTCAAGAATTATTTCGTGCTATTTTCGGAACACCCTGTATATTTGGGAGTTTATTAAATTTGACATAGTTTATCCGATTATTACAAATACTATAAATTTTATGAAGATATGTTTGGTACATGCTATATTGTTATAAAATATTTATTATTTATTTTGTGTATTTGAAAAATAAAAATGCTAAAATTAATAATAGCTATGAATTCTGTAAACTATGAACACAATAGAAATATGTAAATAACACCACAAGTAATTCAAATGAACTAAATTGATTAAAAATGCTGTATAATACATTAAATGTCACTAAATAATATATTGTAGCAGTTTCAAAGTAGAATTTGATATGTTAAAAAATCACTACATTTGATATGTCAAATGAAAATTCGAATACAAAAATGTTTATTATTCCCATAACTAACATAAAAACAGAAATAAATATGTTATTCAGTGCAGATAAGAAAGTATGTAACTGATACAGGAAAAAAATACGCTATAGCTAAAATACCCAATTTAGAAACCAGATGCCTATCATGAAGATGGAGAAATAATTGAAAATCTGTTTATTCACAGACATAATATTATTATATATCTAATTTTTTATTGCGTTCTGTATGTATTTATAATAAAAATATCTTTTAGTTTTTCTAGGACCAACATTAAAATAACTTTTTTAGGAAATTTAACTTATAACCCCAAACATTTTTACGATTAGATATTTTTCAATTTGGAAACGTTGGTAAAAAATCTTTTAGGTCAGTTATTTTATTTTTTTGTGTCCGGCTAGAAGGGATATTACTTTATATGTGATTACTCTGTACCTAGTTGTAACTGCTGTAAGTATGAATCAAGCTATAATCTAATATTAACGTATATAACGATACCGACAAATATGCAAATTTAAAACACTTAACTCAATGTCATAAAATATCTCTGTTGAAATGGGTCAATTAATTGGAAATAACATTTATGAAGATTTGTGTTCAATGTCAGCGTTACAAAGTTATGTAAAATATTATGTTTCTGAATTTAATTGCTATACATTGCTTGCAGATAAAATTTATTTCAAAATTACCTAAAAAAATGTTTATTGCATTTAGTAAGATACTTCTAAAATTTGCCCTCGTAGAGTTTTGTTTTTTGTTTAAGAATTTATTTAAAATTTTATTTATTATTCCTAAGATTTTAACATTTTCAATCCATCCATAATCTATTCCTCGTCCCTCATATCCTGTCAAAATACTTACCCTAATTAATTTTCTAGAATTACATGTGATAAATTCCCTACAAATTTATTTTCGTCTGCTGAAAAAATCTAGATATTTTCCATGCTAGATAAATGTAAAAATATGGAAGACTATTTGTTTATAATAACTCATTAGCAAAGCGCACACACATGCACATGGGTAAGTGTTGTGACTTGTGATATAAATTTTGCTAATATTAAATTAG
>JANEYF010003125.1:0-48879 GCA_029963845.1 Rhamnusium bicolor
ATCCACCTCCTGATAATGTTACCGAGCAAATAAATTTAAGAATAAAATTGTTAAACCAGTAACATAATAGTTACTATATATCTATTTTTGCAGAACAGTTATTCCGTATGAGAATATACTTCGCTGTGATCAGTTTTTGGCAAAAGTAGAGACGTAATAATTAATATAAATCCGTTTGGTAACAGCCACTCTACCAGAAGATGGATATACCGGGCCTAAATGGTATTGATGATAATTCTGCAGAGAATTCAACTTTTACCTCCTACCTCTTCCCGTTTATACTGGGAAAACAAGTTGCTGTTTAAAACACACAAACAGTGTTGACGAATTTTCCCAGGATTTTTGTATAATTAAAACGAATTAAAATTTAAAAATGTTCACCAATAAAAATATTAAGCCGCGTTTTCTTCAGACGCCAACATAAATTTGTAAATTACTCTTAAATTTTTTCTATTAATGTTTTTGGTCAAAGACAAAAACAAATATTTTAAATCCATGCAGATTTAATATGCGAAATCGTAATTTTTTTGTTCAGAATTTGGTATTTTTTTATGTAGTGTCTGTTATCAACATTTATATTTGCAACATAAAAACTTCGCTTCTTTGACAGTGGTAAGGGGATCAAATAAGCCGTTAGGGTAAAAGTAGGGTGAAAACACCTAGTGAAACTCCAACACCCTTTCAATATAAGGAAAAGTATATTAATTAATAAAAATAACAATCCTATTAGCACACTTGTGAAGCTGACTCTATTATCAACTAAACTCTCGCTAACTAAAAACTATACCAATCAATGGTCTATTCATCTTAAAAATGTTTATTTTTAATTCAATAACATAATATCTGAGATCACAGGGAGAAGCCGGCAGGCTTCATCAACTCCAAGGGCGTAGTATTTACAACATTCGGCCATCCTGCAATTACTATTCTGTCCCCAGAATAGGAAATATTAACCTGAAAAAAACATTCATTGAGAATCTTCCTTTTTCATTTAATATTTAACGTTCATTATCATATCATATACAATATATGATTGCACTTTTTCAATTTACCACCTGTCTCATTATGTTAATCATTTATTAACCGTAATAACTATGAATATTTTTTTTTGTCAACCATATACTAACAACTTTACTTGCACTTCTGGTCATACATCAAACTTTTCAAAATATTTACGTTTCATACCTACAGATCATTTATCATTTTTTTTTCAAAATTTTGTATTGTTGGTCGTTTACCAAACTTTTTGAAATGATAGTCGTATACCAACCTTTTTGGAATGTTAGTAGTTTACCAACCTTTTTGGAATGTTAGTCGTTTACCAACCTTCTTGAAATGTTGGTCGTTTACCATCCGTTCAGGTGTTATTCAGATGCAATGTTCTGAAAAGGTTAATGTTTGGTGCAGAATAAAGAATGACAATGCATGTAATATTACAATTGCAGTAAAATTAACAGAGTGGGCTCACTTACCGTGCCTGGTACATACGTTAAATCTTATTGTACAGGGTGCACTAAAAAAAAAAATTAAATCCTTCGCACAAAAGTGAGGAGAATTGTAGAGTATTTTCATAAAAGTACAGTGGCTGCTGAAAAGCTGAAATTATTTCAGGCTCAGATGAATGAAAATTCCAATACATTTAAATTAAGAAACGAAGTCCAGACCCGTTAGAACTCAACCTACGATGTTTGAAAGGATTTTTACAGTACAAGAACCTGTAGAAGCTGCATTAGGCGTCCTTCATAATCCTATCGATGAGCCAATATCTGACAACGAATGGAATACTTTGACAGAAATTTGTAGACTTCTCAAACCATTTAAGCAAATATCTACTGAATTAAGTGCTAAGAAAGTAGTGAGGTCATGTAAAATAATACCCATGATACAAGGTTTAAAAACATGTTTAGAAAGAGTCGCAGTAGTACAAACATCAGATATTATCATTGAATTAAAAAAATGCATTGCCAGATGTTATTAAGACTAGATTTCCTAGATTTAAAAAAGAAGCGTTTTCTGACTCTTCAGCTTTAGACAAAATCAAAGGAATATTATCAAGTGAAAATGCTGGGTTAATAGTCATCATATCTTGAAGAAACTAAGGAAAGTAACACTGCAACAAACGTACCTTCACCTGCTACAGATAGCAACGAAAATATCATTTGGCAAGATTTTGATAGAAAAATTTCGACTATCAAGAGAACCCCATTTTCAGATAGGATAATAGAACTACGACAATACAATCATTGGGAGACATGAAAACGTACTGCAATGGTGGAAAAACAGAGTAAATTTATCCCCGTATAGCCGTCTTGCCAAAAAGTACTTAAGTGTGGAAGCGACATCGATGCCCAATGAAAGGGTGTTCTCTAAAACAGGATTAATTGTATCAGACAGAAAAAACCGTCTGAAGGCAAAAAACGTTCAGAAAATTGTGTTTTTTAAACGGCGATCAACGTTTCATGACAATTTGATACATATTAGATACCATTATTATTCAAAACTTAGAACAGAATTTACATTTAGTTATATTTTTTTATTAATAAAGTATCCCTTTGATCAATGTTTATCATATCTTTAAAACAGTAAAGTATCGGGTACATACTAAAATGTCCGATACATGTGCGAAAGTATTCGATAGTTATCGATACGCAAAAGTATCCAAATAGCACATCAGTATATCCGAGCAACCATATAAAGTTAATTACATTTTTTTGAAATGATATAAGAAATAATAGAAGGTTTTTAATTTGTGAAATATTTATAAAGCATTTTGCACATTATTTTGATGATTCAGGCAGTTTGACAATTTTCCTTGTGTTCTGATATCAGTTTAGGTTCCGGTTTAAATTTGTGATGGTTTGTTGATTCATAGTTTATTTACATTTAAAACTTATTATAGCGTTATTATTATCCTTATCACGAGACTTTCCGTTATGAACTTATCAGCGTTATTAATATACTGTATATTGTCAGTTTATCCTTATTTGTTTTGATTACGTCAGACAAAAAGTTCTACAATGCATTTATCACAACACTCTGAACTCGTATATCCCCAAAAAATTTTGTGCGTGTTTGTCGACTTTCATCTTTCCATTAAAATGATGCCATATCAGTTGTACAGGGTGATCAATATTCCACCAAAGATTCCTAGAAAACGGCAAGTATTGGGTCAAAAATCTTGAGTGCAGTATGGTGTTTTGTGGAAAACCACGCCAATGTTATCGTTACATCAAAAGTTCCAACCCAATTTAGGACTAATATCGAAACTAGCATAGTAGGTCCAACCAATTTTAAACTTAACAACGCTATGCGTTATTTCAATAATTTTCCTCCTTATATTATTTAAAATCATTAATGTTTAGTACATCCATACAAAGGGCAAAAAAAATGGTGGCCACTATTTATTATTCGTGTAGTGCCCCTTTAACATTTCATTCATTACCTACTAAATTAAAAGAGTAAATTTAAATAGTTTTATTAAATATTGAAAAACAATGACATTGAAAAATATTTTAAAAATATTAAGTAGCAAACCCTTATGAGTCGTGACTGTAGAGCGTGGCAAATCTAACGCTGGTCATAGACGTATATATGTATGTAAGAGTGAGTTAATTTTTATTATAATTAAATAAGACTATAATAAGAAGTGTTTGTTAGAATCGAGCGAGACCCTGAAAACTGTTTATTATTTTATAACTATGATTGCGGCAACGGGCTCTGAGCACAGGCAGCTCCGAGGGAATGAATTAGACTAAACAATATTTGACACTAACGGGCTTTGTTAATTCTAGAAATAAAGGCACGGTCATTTTTAGTAATACTTTCACTTTCATAACGTGAAGTTGTTGAGTTTTGTACTGTGTTTAGTGAGATTTTCAAGGGGACATTTCATACATAAATCCGGTGAATTTCACTAAGTGTTTTATTCTGTATAGGTTTAGTACAATTAAGTTTTGATTTAAATAGCACGGTTAATTAGAAATTAGGATAGATTTATTAGTTACTTGAGTCAATTAGGAATTCAGTTTACTTACCAACTGGTTTAGACGTAGGTGCTAACAGATACTTAGAACGCTCTGATAAGCTCATTGTTATTAGAATACTTGACTGTGAAATGAAACAAATGTGAGTCTTTGATATACTTATAAATAATTAAGACAGGCCATATCTGGGTAAACTAAATAAGGTCACATAGTCCAGCATTTGCTGCAAGGATTGGGGAAAAAACCAGAATAAAAAAACCCAATCAGACTGTATCGTTACAACCTAAACCTAGTCCTTTTTTTTAATTGTAGAAATTTGCTTCCTGGCAATGGTTTCGTTAGTATATCAGCCAGCTGCTTACCTGTTGGAATATGTTTTAACATTATTACTTTCTTTTCAACTTGTTCTCTCGAAAAATGATATTTTATATATATATGTTTAGATTTCTTATGATTTGTTGGATTATTTGCTATACTAATGCATCCATTATTATCTTCATAAATTATTATTGGTGCTGTAAAGTTAAAATTAAGAGTGGTTGCTAAGGACTTTAACCAAAGCGCTTCACGCACGGTCTCGAAAAGAGCCATATATTCAGCTTCAATAGATGATGCAGCTACTGATGCTTGTCTTTTTGTATTCCAACAAATTACACAAGTATCATATAATTTAAATAAATATCCCGTTGTACTTTTTCTATCTATATCATTACCACCCCAGTCGGAATCTACATAACCAGATAAAAATTATTAAACTTATTTCTCTTATAGATTAATTTCATTTCTAATGAACCCTTGATATATCTTAAAATTCTTTTTTAGACATTGCCATAATTCTTTATTATTTTTGTTTACATATCTACTTAGAATGTTTATAGATACACACAAATCCGGTCTAGTACATGACATAACATACATTAAACAACCGACAAGATTACGACAAGGGGCATCGTATTTCACATCTGAGTTTAGTGCCTCATAGTTTAACTTATTTGGAAGTGGTGTGCTGACAGCATTACAATCTTGCATGGTAAACTTTTCTAATACTGTCTTTAAATATGCACTCTGGTCTAATGAAATTATAGTATCATTTCTCTCTATTCTAATGCCTAAGAAATATTTGATATCTTTTAAATCTACCATACAGAATTTATTCATTAAATAGTGTTTAATACTATTCATTGTATTAATATCTAAGGTGACGATTACTACGTCATCCACATAAAGCAACAAATATATATTTTTATACACGTTACCTCCGTTTAATATATATATATATATATATATATATATATATATATATATATATATATATATATATATATATATATATATATATATATATATATATATATATATATATATATATATATATATATATGTATATATATATATACATCATTCTAACCGTCCTGAAGCAATTGCTAATTGGTACTAACCTGAAGCACCTATTTCTAGGGTAGATAGAAAAAAAGTTAATTATATAAAGAGGTGTATATATAATATGTCACAACCGATTATTTAATTTATACTCTGAAATATTTATAAATAAATAAAGTGTATATATACATATTAATAGTACCATCCTGAAGTAATTATGTATTTCCCACTAACTTGAAGCAAAACATAATCGTATATGTAGTGCAATGCATCTACCTGAAGCATCCCAATGTTGCCGTAGCTAACACCTGGTTTATGGTTTATTTTAACGCGATTTTACTGTTTTACCGCGTATCTAAAACAAGTTGAATGGATGTCGAGCAAGGCTTGGATTTATATTTTTGGTTCACCATTCCTTTGCTTTTGTTTCTTAAACATTGTTTTTTCTGGAAATGCTTATAGTACCACTATAACATTTTAATTGTAATTTGTAATATTTAGTAAAAAAATTTAAAAAAAATAAATCAAATTTACCTACGTATAATGCAACCTTAATTATTAATTTGTACAATGCTTGCAATGTCTTAATGGCATCGTTAAGTGTCTGACTCGGTGAGCGTATGTACAGGATGGTCCATTATAGCTGACCCCTCCCTCTGACTCGTTTATTATAATAGATATAATAAAAAAGTAAAAGACGAAAGTTTTATCAGTTTCTATGAGGTTTTCATGACACTCTCAGAATGCAAATGGGCTGCCCCATTTTTGACATATGAGAAAAATATGAGAAGAATATTTTATTATTCTATTTTGTTATTATATGAAACCGTATATTCTCATGTTTATCTGTACAATCTATTTTTATTATATACTTGTAATAATAATAATAATAATAACTAACTAACTAACTATATAAGTATTTTTAATTCCATTATATTAAATGTTTTACGGAGGAAAGTAATAGAATAAGATTAAATTTTGTTTTTAATAGGTTTGTCTCCAACAGCAGTCTCGGACTAGTTTGAAACAGTCAGAAATATTCGCCCAGTTAAATATTAATGTCAATACAGTGAGCTTAGCGTATAAGAGGCAACTGGACGAATATTTCTGACGGTTTCAAACTGGTCCGAAGCAGCAGTTGGAACAAACCTATTATAAGGTAGGTTTTAAAAATTAATGTATTTTATAGAAATAAAAAAATAAAGCCAATGTAAATTTTATTCATTATTTCTGTATACACTGTATATAAAGACTTTGATTTGAAGCCAAATTGATTAATATTTTTAATTTTAAACCCTTAATTTTTTTTGTGAGATTTTGTTTTGAATGACAATATTATTTTACAGACGATAGGATGGTAAAGTAGTTTTATCGCAGCATCGTATACCAGAAGAAAATTGTGATTAAAAATTTTAAGAACATAGTAATCTCAAATCTGTAATTTTAAAGAGAAAAAACTGATACAATCTTGAGTTATATGTATATATATATTTTTTAACTAATCAAAAAAATGTAAATTTAAACACATTATTTAATTTTTAAGAAGTGTTATTCTAAAGCGAATGATAATAAAAATGATTAAAGAAATGATATTATTACTATAACATTAACCATACAAATTAAATATAGGACAAGGTTGTGTGACCCTTCTAAATACGTGTAAATAATAAAGAAGGTATAAAGAAAAAAAATTACTTTACTTTTAAATTGCCTTTGTAGAAATTATAAACAACTGCTTAATTATTCATGGTTTATTCAGAGGATATGCCGCTATTAATTCCTCAACTTCTACTTTTTTCGGAGCCTGTTTTTTTTTAATGTGAATTGCAAAATTCTGTGCTATTATTCTTTTTTCTTGCGTAGTCCACTGAATGCGTTGCTTTTTTTGCTTTCTCTTTTGTTTTTATCTTTTCCTTTACATCGTTTTGAGCCGTTTGACTTTCAGTTTCTTCATCTCCTTCTTTACTTTCTAGGGCTTGCTCGAAAGCCTGCTCCTCACCCTCTAGGACCTCCAAATTAATATTAATTTGATCAACTGTCATTCCTTTATATTGCTCTGCTCCCCCCATGTGACATAAGAAGAAGCAGCTTTGACACCTTCGCTGTTTGGTAAACGTTATCTGGCAATCTGTAAAAATCACAGTGTGTGTTTAAGGAATGACCCATGAACCTAGATAATTGTTCCAAATCTTTATCGGCAAAATTAAGTAACTGAGTCACAGTGGCAAGATGTTTTCTCAACTTTGTTGCAGTTATACTATCGACATTGTCAACGCCACATATTTTTACATATTTTTTTAGTATTTTTGTTCCATCAAGAAAATTGGCACCACTTGTGTGAAAAATGTAAGGGTTATTTGATATGAAATTTTCCCTAACTTGTATTAAAAAAATCAAACCGCTTCTTCATTACAGGGGATAACAGTATAGGTACTCCTCGTCCTCTTTTTCCACGAATAACAATACGGCTATATGAATTTACTAAAATCTTCTCGGTTTCTGTTAGGCAATTGTCGAATTCATTTTGTGCGTTAACCTCCAAATTAACTGATTTGTATGTATTTACTTTTAACTGGGCCACTTCTGCAGGTCTTCTTCTATTTAATAAAATGATTTGGCAATAAAGCGCCTCTTTAAGGTTGTTATATTCTGATTTATCATGTCGGTTCTCTTGCAGCTTATTATAAGATTCACGAGATATTCTTTCAAGACTTTGATTTAGCTTTTTCAAATCAGAAGTTAAAGGCACCAATTCGTCCTTATTCCATTTTTGGGCTTTTAAATTTGCTCCAGCTTGGGCAGACACCTCGTCAGCCCACTGTGACTCAATCAGTGTTTTTAAGACCTGTACCTCATGTTGCTTATTATTAGTATCCGGTATCTGTACGAAATGAATATATGCCAGATCGCAACATTTTTTAAGAAGAGTTCCGAAATTAATCGCTAAAGTGGGTGATTTATATGTATCCGTTTCAACATTATAACCGGCTATTTCGTTGAGTCCTTCAACAATTAATTTAAAATGGCATGGACGCAAAGATTAATTAATTCTTTTATCGAACTGTCTCTTCGCCGAGTTATTTGAAGTAGTTTGGCTAGTCTTCTCATATTTTGCCTGACCAGGTCCAGATTACCTTTACTTCTTCGACCCTTCAAATAAGAATATCCATAATTGCATATAAGAAAATCTTTTTTTGCTATCAAATTTATATCATCAGCTCGCATTCGTGGAAAAAGTTCTTCTTTAAGCAGGTCATCATGCTTGAACAATGATCCCAACAAAAGCGTAGTGTGACCATCACTTTGCGCGGTTTGTCTTTTAACGCTTTGTCCCGCTTCACGGTTTTTTGTACATTTTTTTGTGTGCCTGTACAGAAACCGTTTAGAATAATATCCAAGACAGTGTTTACAAGGAAGCTAATCCTTAGCTGATTTGACGTCATCTGCAGGTGCCCTTTTTACTGGGCGGATCTGGTCACATGATCTATTTTTAATAAAATTACCTTGGTTTTTTAGTACTTGTATTGCAACTCTTCTTTCCTTGGAATTTGGGGGAAACGATAGTATACGTTGGACATCAACTTCGCCTGAATGCCAGGTTTTTAAATGCCTTGAAAAATCGAGAACGTCTTTGTCGCAAAATAAACAGTAGACTCTCTTATCCTTATAATTTGGTTTCGCAGTCTGTTCTACCTCAATCAATATCGAATTTTCATTGGTATCTAAATCCTGTGTTCGTGTTTGCAGCTCAGAAGTATTTGTGAAAGAAACGGGATGATCATCAACTAGTTCGGATTGTTGATGCTGTTCAGCCACGTCAACATCTGTTTCGGATCCTGAACTCTAAAAAAGTATTTAACCTAAAATACGGAAAGAAGTTTCAAAAATAAAACTTACCTCATACTCCCTTTCATTTGAAGGAAAGAAGTCCGGATCATTTAAACTGTCACGTTATGCTACATCATATGTCTGAGGCAAGGCTGGCGAAGGTTTAATGTTTGATGTACTCGATGTACTGGGAAGATTTTCAGGATCATAGAAAGTAATAGGCGGCTGGATGGGAATGACCACGTCAAACTTTTGCTTAAAAATCTAAAATATAAATTTAATTTTAATTTCGGTGGAACTAATGAAATTTTTATTTCAGTCTTCAAACTAATGAGATCGTAAATTTTACGACTTTGGTACTAAGTTTAATTATATTACCTCCTGCTCAGTATCTGATAAAGTGTCCTCCTCATAACTCGTTTCCGAGATGATATCCGGCGAAGATACAGGATTGGTGGCTTCAGATATTGATGTGGCAAGTGAAACTCGAAGATCAGGAACATCTGTTTCGAATTCTAAATGCTAAAAGAAAACGCCGTGTGTTTTTGCATGTATTTTACTAAACATTTATTTTACTGATTAGATTATCACATTATAAAAACCAATGAAATAACAAGATTTTTAAAATTTGGACCAATATAAACAAACTTTCAGCAAAAATTGCATTCTAAGTGAAAATTTCACAAAAAATTACAGCGAAAATTGCATTGGGCTTCACAGATAAAAGGTCAGTTGAAGCAATATAAAAATCGAAGATTTTTTCTTCCTTTTTTATTTTTCTATGTAGATAGCAGGCTTATGGAAACAAAATGAACATAATTACCACTAATTAAATAATTTTGGTTTTTCTATAAAAATTAAAGGTTTAATATACGATTTTTAAATAAATCCGTTTAAAAATTGTGACAGGAATAAGAATTGTGACAAAGGAAAAAATCACATCCGTGATTTTCTGCGTCGCCAAGGATTTGTAATAAATAAAAATATTATTACTGTGTAGCCAATTTTGTGTGGTAAAATGAATCGTCTAATAATCATTTAATTAATAAAGTTTCTGGGTATGTACTTACCTGCTTCGTGTTGTCGGAGGATCTTCTGTTTTGGAAACGATAATCAAAAGGCATTTTCGATATTTTGGTTTCCTTTATTTCGGCTAAAAGCATAATTTGTTTTGTTCTATCCGACATGTTGATAAAAATGCACTGCCCCAAAAAATAATTTGTATCTATGTAGCTCCCAACTCGCACTGTTAAGTCACAACACAAACTACTGACCTGACAGGGAAACCTAATATAAAGTCGGCCTAAGCAGAGTTGGTCGGATACGAAAGGGTGAGGAAGTCATAAAAATGGTCACTTTTGCCATATCGGGAATTACAACTTAAATGGTTATACAAAAATAAAATTTTTATAGTATGAAAACATTTTAAATAAATGTAAAAAGTATACAACAGATTCCTTTTAAATTCTTTCAACCGGTCAACTTTCGCTGGGCATACTTTATTTTATGAACGCTTAAGCGTTTTTAAATTATAAAATGTTATTGTATTTTATATTCCCAGAATTCCGCAGCATCTTGTTTCTTATAGACAAAACAAATTAAATGTTATCCTCTCCAAACTTTGGATACAATCAGTGGCGGAACTTAAAATTTTGCAAATAAGGCAAACCTTAAGTTTGGGCTCGCTCCCCTTCCAATTATAGTTACTTAGTAGAAAATATTAAAAATGCATAAGTTGAAATAGTAAAATTTATTGATAAAATAAAAAAACAAAATCAAATCAGTGATAACACAAAAAACATAAATAAAATGCAAAATCAAAATCACAGAAACTTTAATATTTCATTTATCTAACCCCCTTAGGTAAAATGGTAACTTCATAATTATATTATTAGTATTAATAATTAGTTAAAAAAATATGAAAAAATTAGTTAAAGCACTTTTTTCCGGATTTCATCTCCGAGAAGATATTGATTACTTGGCGGAGGTTCAACTTCTCAGTTTCGATAAATAAAATTGCCAGATCACTGAAACATTTTTCTTTGTGCGTGGTCCGCATTTGGTTTTTTATTATTTTTAGTTTTGACTTGCTGAAATCACCGGTATTGTTAGAAATAATAATAATGCAGTACCAACTTCTGAAAACTAGAAGATATTTGTGGATGTTGTAAAATTAACTTTGCGAATTTCCTTAAGGAATCCAATTTTTTTTAATTTCGTCCTTATAATACAGTCACACATACAATCTGAGTTGGAAATTTAGGTGAATGGTCTGTACCAGACAGGCGTCTCGTCGCCAATTTTAATAAAGTCAAAAAGCGACAAAAAGTTAATCTAACATTATTATAATTTATAATAATTTATAATAACTAACCTAACTAACGGCAAATAAAAAATTTACGGGCCTCCCTGAACCCTCGGCTGTGAGACATTGCCTTACCTCATTAAAAGAAAACGAAGAAAGTAAACTGTCATAAAATGAAACGGAATAAAATTAAAGAAAAATTGTTTTAGTTTAACAAGAATTAAAGAAAAAGCATAAAGAAAAATAAAGTACAGTTGAGTACTGTTTCATAAAAATTTCGAGTAACTTTGGGTCTTTAAATTTAAAAAAATATGTAAAAATGTAGATCTGCAAAATTAAAAAAAATGTTTAAATGAAACTTTTTTGAATCATTAAAATGAAACAGCTTATCACTGAAAAAAAATATCGTTCATAATATTAATAAACGCCGTTTATTGGACGAAAGTTTATTGAATAAATAAATTTATTTTTTTATCCAAGTGCGCCTTTTTTTAAGGTTTTTAACCCCTTTTTTTTTTTAAAAGTTTTGGCAAAATATATTCTATTTATAAATATTTTTTATTTTCCCCGGGGACAAATTAATTAAAACCCCCAATTTTTGCTCCCCCCCCCCACCCTTTTAATTTTAACACCCCACAACCCTCCTTTTCTCCCCCCCCATTTTTTATATTATTTTCCCCCCCCCCCCCCCCCCCCCACCCCCCCCCCCTCCCCCCACACCCAAAAAAAACAAAAAAAAAAAATTAATTAAAACAATTTTGGGGTTAAATATTAAAAAATTTAAAAAAATAATTTTTTTTTTTTTTTCCCCCCCCCCCCCCCCCCCCCCCCTCTCCCCCCCCCCCCCCCCCCCCCCCCCCCCCCAAGGAATAAAAAAAATAAATACCCCCCCCCCCCCAAAAAAAAAAAAAAAAAAAACGAATTTTACATATAAGCAATGAATTTTGTAATTTGTAATTTAGGCTGTATCAATTTTTACGAACAATTTTGATAAAATAAATTATTACCTAATATCAATGTCTAAAAACATTAAGATACCATAGTTTACTTGATTGCGCGGTAGGCGGCGTTATCCATATCTTTTAATTTTCTAGTACTTTTTGCATTTTGTTGAGCCCAATATATCTGACAGTGACGTGGAAAGAGTTTTGTGTAATTTTATTAATTATAGAAAAATGCATAGGAATTAGTAGTTTTTTATAGAAAGAACAAATCATTCATATTGGGTAACTTTTTGCCCAACGAACATTAACATGAATGTGACGAAATCCTAGTCATTGAGGTTTCGAAAATATTTTTACTAATATTAATGATTATTTTTATGAAGATAATTGAATATTGTTTTAACTAATGTTTCATGACACCAACAAACCATTTTCTTAATCGAGATACAAAAAAGTTATTTATAGAATAATTTTATATGATAAGAAATATGAAAGAGTTTATTAAAGACATAAAACATCAACATCAGTGGGATGATATTCCTATCATTGACGTTTCATAAATGTTTTTACTAATATTAATAAATATTTTCATGAAAGTAATTAAATATTTTAGTAAAGAATGTTCGATTACGGTAACGAACAATTTTCTTAATTGTGTTGCATAAAAAGTTTGCGTTCATAAAATATACCTATTCATAAGATACATAATACGAATGTACTACCTATTTACATTTGAATTTATTTAAGAAATATGAATTTCGACTACTACCTAGTTGCAAATTAGTAAATTGTGTCTGTATGTTTGAGGAGAGTGATTCAAGATAAATACCTTTTTTGCTGGGTTTCACTCCTCAAAGTTATAGTATTATGGGGACGTATTTAGTACACGAAAAGTTTAACTTTGCGCACGGTCATAGAAAAAATATATTTATTTTCTACTTATAATAAAAAATAATTTTTTAAGCATGCTCTATGATGGAAGAAAAATGAAGGATTTTATGATTAATAATTTTATTATTGAAGGCAACAAAGTTATGCATACAATAAGCATTATAAGCAAATTATATTGTATAATTACATATAATAAACATACCAGATAATGCATTGCCAAGCTGACCATAGGAAATCCCATGTAAATTTTGTTGTCCCCAAATATCGGATCTCCCATATATTTAACATAAACTTGTACTAGACTTTTTTAAAGGTGTGAGTAAGATAAGCATCACCCATCTAAATGGCTTGTTAGAAAGTAACGAAATTTGGTATGTTCGCTTATCTTAGTCACACCTTTAAAAAAAGTCAAATCGATTTTTCTGTAAAATATTATTGGAGAGCAAATAATTGGGTGGGTATGCCAAAATTTACATGGGAATTCCTATGGCCAGCTTGATGGCGATGCACCACCAGGTATACGACAAACATTAGCATAGATACGCAGGTAAGCAAATGAAGAGGTAGAATCGGTAAAGGGCTGGCCAATCCTATTACACCTATTTTTTAGATATTTCTTCATCGGCACACTGAATCATGAGATGATACTTTGGAGCGCCGTCATTTTCTAGCACACCAAGTGACACTATTTTACCATGAGCAGTTACCAAACACGCTTCAAAATAATTCCAATAATGTTCAAGGCGTTGTTTGGAAGGTCGCGACATTTTGTTGCCGACAAAGAAAAATGACCAGCAGTTCATGTTTGCAGATGTATACAGACAACAATCGTCAAGAACCAATTCAGCGGGACAGTTGTGAAGCATCGCCTGGTATGCTATATCGATATTATCAATTAGAACGGGAGGAATTCGCCGTTTAGTCGTGGATGATGAACTAAAAAAAATGTAAATTTAACTTATTTTTGGTAGGAACTTGTTAGAAAGTAAAATAAATTCTTTGAGTAAGTGCGATATGTCATTGATTTTGGGTGCAAAACGCAGAAATGCGCTACAACTCGGCAACGTCGAAAACCGACGCAAGCGTGAGCGAAGATACAAATGGCGACGTATACATTTGTTTTCATAAATAAAGAAACAGTGGAAATAACAAGCTCCAAAGTATGTGTGTATTCAATATATTATTTACGTTTATATATGTGTCAGAAATTGCCCGATTATATTATTAAACTAACCTGTCTGCATTGGCCATCACTCGTGGTATTGTATAGGCTGTGTTGCTCTTTCCGTAACTTTTCCTTGACGGCGAGATCTGCACTGTCGCATTGCCATTGAATGAAACGAAAAAACCGAAGCATCCAGTGTTGTCCGATGGAAAAAATCCTGGTGTTTTTATTTAACTCGCTGAAGAAAATAACAATTATTATTTTAATATGAGAGTATGAAAGAATTTGCCAGCCCTGTGGTGTGTCTAATAATTATGTATCGTAGTATTGAGCATCACGGCGGGTGTGCTCTCATTAGAATAACAACGGTTTGGCACCACTATCATATAACCTACATGAAGCTGAGTTTCTTTTAGTTTTTCGCAATATTTATTCCACTCAGTGTTGTCAAGATGTGTTATAAATGCGAGATACCTGCTGGAGCGACTTCTTTCTATTAGGCCCATAGAAGTCAATTTCGCGTTATCAGGCAAGGCACCCTGTATTAAATTTCGGTGCCTCGGTAAATTGACAACAGTTGGCGTTTCGACTCCTGATCCTGTATATTGAACCACCCATTGCTCTACATTTGGGGTGTGATAAGCCCATGCTTCCAGAAAAGATAACTCAACTGGAGTACAATCCGCCATTACCCCTTCCACAGCAGGAGTGTTGCGCCTATCAACGGCAGGCAGTTCTTCTGTCCAAGTGCCCTATAAATTAAATTAAATGTGCGTGTATTCAACGCTAAAAATATATAAACGTTCAGAAGCGAAAAGTACATGCAGAAAAGTAACGTATTATACAATGTCAACAAAATCGCGCACCATTGAAATTTTCTTTTTAATTTAATTAATTTAAAAAAAAATTTGGCGTTAGGTTTTGCTGTCAAAATTACCAAAAAAAAAAAAATAAAAATTGGATCTTAGCAACATTTCTTGCCTGCCAAATTTGACATTTTCTTTAAAAAATCGGGAAAATAACCTTCATTTTTAAAATTTGAAAAAACTTGCTTATTTTTTAATTTTATGCCTTATAATAACGAGTTTGTACAGCGTAGGATAAGAGCAAGGAACACAAGCATTATATTAGTGATCTAATAATAATTAATGTAATTTACCTGTTGAAGGAGTAGGAGGACCAGAGAAACAAAGAGAATAGGCGTAGAATGCATCGTGTTGATGGGAACCCTTAGTGATCTGGTTTACGAGTCTTTAACAGTAATCTATGACAACTCAAAAGTGATGCATGGGTTTCTGAATTTTATATATATAGTACTCGCAATGCTAATTAGACATGTTTGTTTTGCATGATATATAGAAGAATAAGGTCAGTTGAGTTCAATTGCGTATTTTTATTTTGATAAGAATATTTAAGAAAAAAATAAGTAAGAAAAATTTTTATTAACATTATTGGGTCAAAGATGATTTTAGTGCCGTAAGTCTCAGATGAATACAAATATAGAAAATATTTTATTTGTTACAAAATATAAACCATGTCGCCCTCCGAGATGTCACGTCAAAGCTAATTACATCAAAATACCAGGTGTCCCACGGTATTTTGACACATTTTAAACATTTTTAGCTTGAAAACGGTTATAGATATTGAAATGCGGTTTGGGCAGAAAATTCGCTATTTTTTAGTATTTTTCAACGTACTTAAATATTCAATATTATACAGGGAAGGAAAAAATTTACAATCCGTCATTTTCAGAGATAATAGGAAACTTCTTTATTTTAAATAAAAACTTCTAGTTATTTTGACACCAGCGGATACTTTAGTTCTTATTGGCGCTTTCCAAAAATACCTACGTTTGTGTCTCCATCTTTTGAAGAGCTCAAAGAAAATATGGGTTTTCAAACATAGGACTATACATTTATTAGCTGCACTTTTTATACCTTTGTTTACTTTACTGTTGATATGCTGGAATAATAGTCTTTTATCCGCAAATCGATCAAGAATATCAAGCTAACAGTAACAATGTGTACTTCCACCACGATAGCCCATCTCCATATTTCGCTTTCATAACTCGCCAATCTTTGCGTGAGAAATTTGGTGATCAGTGGATAGGTACAGGGGAGGCCCAATAAACTGGGCCCCCAGGTCACCTGACCTGATCGTACCTGGCACATTTTTATGGAGCTTGCCATCCACAACCTCAAAATTTAGATAAAGTCAAAAACTCAAAAATAAGCAATTTTCCTTCCATATAATTGGAAGGATAATGAATATTTAATTACGCTGAAAAAAAACTTTGAAAAATAACGAATTTTCTGAGCCAAACCGCATTTCAGTATCTATAACTGTTTTCAAGCTAAACACGTTTAAAATGTGACAAAATACCGTGGGGCACCCTGTATATCACTTATTACGAATAAACATACGTACCAAGTTTGAAACAAATTGGCCAGATGATTTTCGAGATATTAATAAAAAACCGTGTTTGTTGTATAATATAGAATCACCCCTGAAGTTACGGACCGTAGTTAGGAAACACCGTGTATATATCGTCGGCGATCTGACAATACCTGCTAAGTGCATATTTGGTTTTTTTACAGGAGGCCAAAAGAATCGTATAAATTTAGTTGAGGGAAACTTTATTGAAGTCGTTATTGAATGTGATTTCATTATTTATGCTAAATAAAGACCTATTAATACTGTTTTCAAAAAAATATATGTATTTTCAATGTTTAAAAATGTAGATAGCAGGTATTGCCTTTGTTTTTAGTGAAGTTAACAGATATTGTTCTATAATTTGAATTTAACTTTGATTTAAATAGTGGTATTTTTTAAAAAAAATCAGTTGATTTAATCATGATTTTTATCTTGACTTAAATCAATTGATTTAAATCAGCCCAACCCTGTATCTTAGTAACAATAACTCCCATGAAGAAATTTTATTTGGCTTTTCGATTACCCCTTCTAAGCTCTTTCATTTTAATGCTTAAAAAAAGTTGGATTGAAATATTTTTAATTTTGTAAATATACAATTTATATTTTTTGCGAACCCTGTACAACAAAATGGAAGTTTCTCAACGTAAAATGTATTTATATAGCAAGCAAAAAAAATTATGAAGAATAACTTTTTTCTAAAAACTTAAAATAAAAATTTTTACAAGTGTGGTTAGGTCCACCCGTGACACAATGTATATTATTTTTGTTAAAAACTTAAATTGATATAAATATTATTTTATTACATATGATAGTCATATCCCAAAATCGAAGCATTTCATTTCATTTAAAAATTTTAAATCTTCTGAATCACTTTATTCTGAGATTTATTCTTTATTTTATTAGCAAACAAATACAATAAAACCAATGCAGAGTATTTGATTAACTGACCACCGTCCATATCTCGGAACCTATTGTAGGAGATTGTTTATGTAGAACAAAATACGGTTGCCAAATTTATCTGCTTCACCTTAGTGTGTAATTCCTTTAATGTATATACGCATACACAGACTATGCATAAAAAGCGCCACAGTGCCGCGTGGACAAGTCTAGATGTAAAACGACGAACCTGAAGCACTACAAAACATCTGATATCTACAATCTAAATTGTCACGCACCAAAAGACAATGTCAAACATACATAATTTATGGAAAGTAAACACCGAGATAAAGAAAGATCATGACCAGATGTTCCATAATGCAACCAAAACAAGGGATTACCAACCTGAAGCATATATATGCTTCAGGTTCGTAACGCTGCTTCAGAATAGTGGGTACAAGTACCTATTTCTGCTTCAGGTTTGTATGCTTGCCATATATATATATATATATATATATATATATATATATATATATATATATATGTATATATATATATATGTATATATATATATATATATATATATATATATATATATATATATATATATATATATATATATATATATATATATATATATATATATATATATATATATATATATATATATATATATATATATATATATATATACAACGGTCAACTGTAGAATTTTTAAAGCCTTTTTCTAGTAATGCTTTTTCAAATAATTCAAACCAGCACCTTGCTGACTGTTTTAAACCATAAATTGCTTTATATAGTTTACAAACTTGACTACTTTTACATTTAATACCTTCCGGCACCTTCATGTAAATATCCTCTTTTAATACACCATTTAAAAAGGCAGTCTTTACATCCATGTGGTGGATTAGCAGTTTAAATTGATTGGCTAATGACAAAAGAAACCTGAAACTTGATATTCTTGCAACCGGTGCAAAAAGTTTCATTATTTATAATCCATTAAATACTGCTGACTAAAACCACGTGCAACAAGCCGTGCTTTATATTTTGATGGATTTCCATGTTCATCATGTTTCAATGTGAATATCCATTTACAATCAACAATGTTTTTATTACTTGGTTTTTCAACTAAAGTCCAAGTTTTATTTAAAATTAAGGAGTTAATTTCCTCCTGTACAGCTTGTTACCAATAAACCTGATCAGTTTTGTTACTGATATCTTGATATGATGTTGGAATTTGACAAACTAAAGATTGTGCAATTAAAAAAATAATCACCCTGTAATTCATTTTCATTATAAAAAAATACTCGGAAGTTTTTGAATGCGTTCACTCCTCCTTGGCTCAATATTTATATCATCATAATTATTACTGTCAGAATAATTATTAGGTTTTTCTCCTAATTTATTAGTTTGTCTTTGCCTATCTGATTTACTTGTATCAGATTTTGACTCCGTATCATATTCAGCAAATTTTCGTTTTGATTTACTTATATCAGATTTATATTTTACTACTGACTTTGACAGTTTGTCAGATGCGTCAGTTTTAACCACATTACTATCTGATTTAGTACTATCAGATTTATTTTTTATTACTGACTTTGACATTTCGTCAGATGCGCCAGTTTCATTATTTTCAACATTACTATCTGATTTAGTACTATCAGATTTATTTTTTATTACTGACTTTGACATTTCGTCAGATGCGCCAGTTTCATTATTTTCATTTTTCAATTTTGGTCTTGACTGTAAAAAAATTTTCTTCATCGACAATAACATCTCTAACAGTAATAAATTTTTCAGAGTCCACATCCCACGCTTTATATCCATTTGAGACATACCCTACTAAAATAGCCTTTTTTGATTTTTCATCAAATTTTGACCTTTTTGTTTTATTATGTACATAAATGGTAGAACCAAAGACTCAAATATTTTAAACTTGGCTTTTTATGCCATAATTCGTATGGTGTTTTTGTTAGTATAAGTGCTTTAGTAGGAGTTATATTTATTAAAAATGTGGCAGTGACTATCGCCTCTCCCCAAAATGTTTTTGGTAAATTAGCACCGTTCACCATGGCACGAGCCTTTTCAGTTATTGTTCTAATCATTCGTTCAGCTACACCATTTTGTTGCGGGGTTCGTGGTACTGTTAAATGATAGCTAATACCTTTTTTTTATGCAATATTCTTTAAAATCATTGGACAAATATTCTCCTCCATTGTCACAATATAAATTGACCAATTTGGTATTAAAATGAGCTTCACTCTTTGCAATATAATCTTTAAAAACTGAAAACACATCAGATTTATATGCTATTAAATATGTAGCACAATAATGAGTGTATTGATCAACAAAAATTACAAAATAGTTTTTATTTATTCCCGGAGGAGTGATTGGGCCGCAAACATCCGAATGAACAATAAATAAGGGGCGTTGTACATTACTTTTATTTTTTACTTTTGCAAATGGCAATCGCGCTTGTTTACCGTTTATACAAGCTTCACATAAATCGTCAGTGGGTATCACTTGATTAAGTTCAACAATTTCATCAATCATTTGTTTGTTCTTTAATTCTAAAAATTTCGATTTACTGATGTGACCTAACGTTTGATGACACAAATTATATTTATTTATTTTCGCACTGTATATTTGTGCATCAGAGTTTGTGAGCTTTCTTAGAATTTTAAATTCGACAGTTATTAAACTATTTAAAAGCTTACCTTTCATTACGGCCTTACCACCTTTAAGCACTTCAACACCTTTTTCATCAAAGACAACAGACAGCTTTGCCTGCTGCATCTTTTGAACAGATAATAAGTTGTACGGGACATCTGGGCAGTAATAAACATTTTCAAGAACACCGTGGACACCCAAGTTGCTAACAGCTTTGATGGTCCCTTTCTTTGTTGCGGTTATGAAGACATCCTTTTTCGCTACTGAGATTTTTAAGGGTTCCGTTAGGACAGTGAATTCCGTGAAAAGATCATCTCTGTTAACCAGGTGGTCTGATGCTCCAGAGTCCAAAATAAATGTTATTATATTTGTGGTAAGATTCTGTTGTTTTCTTCCAGTCATAAAAGCAAAACTTGGATTTTCACTTGCTGAGCTTGGTTCAGTTAGTTGTATTGTTTGTACTGTTCGTTTTCGGTTTTCATATTGATGCTGGGTGCGTTTGTAATAAATACAATTTTTCTTTAAATGCCCTTTTCGTCCAGAGTGATAACATTTTATAAAGTGAGATGTCGAAGGTTTCTTTGTGAATTTATTTGAATTTATTTTATTGTTTTTGTATCGATAAATTTTCGTTGGTTTATCGAATTTAAAGGTTTTAGAACGATTAGGACTTTCACAATTAGCTTGAAGTACTTTAGCACTGGTATCCTGACTTTCACCTTTCAATTTAACTTGATCTAATAGTCTGATCTTAACAAACGCCAAAGTTAAATTATCCTCCGACAATGTCTCAAGAGCTGTTATGACTCCGTCGTAACAGGAAGGAAGTGTTAATAATAAATGCGACACTTTATCCGTTTCTTCTAATTTCGCACCAGCTGCCAATAATTCAGTTATTAAATCGTCAAAATTTGTGAAATGTTTTATTAGAGATGTGTCACCCTGTAACTTTAAACTTAACAATCTTTTTCTCAAGGCTAATTGGGTTGCTAAGCTTTTTCTCTCATAAATGGCATCCAGATTTTGTAATATATTTTTTGGCAGTATATTCGGGTTTAGCGAATCCAAGAAATGAATCGACAAGATACTCAATAATTGTATTTTTAGCAGTATTCTCAGCACGATACCATTCAGCAGTTGGTTCCTCTGGGATTTCATTGTCTATTACATGAATCGCACTTAGTTCTGTCAATAAAGCACGAAGTCGTAACTTCCAGACACTGTACCTTTCGCCGTCAAAAGCTTTTATATTTCGTCGCACTTTTATGTTATCCATTTCTATATATTTTTAAACACAAACGTCACTTAATTTACTACACAGTATTAATTTCACAGTCTTTTTAGTTTGTTTTTATTTACTACGTATTCTGGGCCCATAACCTATTAGAATACTTGACTGTGAAATGAAACAAATGTGAGTCTTTGATAGTTTATTAATAATTATTTAATAAGTTTTAAATGGCACTGTCTTTACAGACGAGATGTCTACGTATAACTAACTCTTAAAATCCCTAGTACAAAGAACTTAACTTGTCAGCATTCTCACGTTCAAGTGAATAACGATAACGTAAACACTTCTTATCGATGTTTATATAATAATTGACTAAACTTCTATTCAAAATATATTAGTTTTTGTAACATAAAATATATGGGTTTGCCAACAATTGTGGTTGATAGATGACATTAATCGTATATGTAGGCTTAGGCGAGGAATGGCCATAAGTATATTGGGTTGGATCTTAGCGAGGAATGGCCATGATCTAGTAGAGGCGAGGAATGGTCTTGAGTGTGATTACTGATTACGATAAATGTCTGATATATGTGAAGTTTAATAATGGCTGAGCGAAATCATTGAGGAAAAGTGATCTAGATGTCTTTAGCAAATAAGAAAGATTTAGTATTTAAATTAGGCCATCGTATTAAGACACACAGTTGTTTTTTTTATATATATTTAGGGAGAAGTGGGCAGTGGATTTGTGAGTGTCGAGGTCTGTGGACTGGTGAGTGCTAATATATATTTATTTTATATTCTCGGAATTTGTTTCCCAAGGTGTTTAACTAAGTACGCCCATGGTTATTATATAATATCTCCTTTTCTGTCTTACACGTAGGCAACACTATATGCGCGATGTAGCAGATATAATTGAAATCTCTGCGCGCCATATTCCATTCCTCTTCCTCCCGATGAGCTGTGGAGTACGGACGGCAAACTACCGCCCTGCAAACCGACTATCAAACCCAAACACCCTAAACCACCAGGACGGAGCACGACACTTGCCGCGCTGTGCCCGCGACATACGTCTCCCGAGGGTAAGACATGTTGGCGAAGAAAAAACACGAAGACAGAAGAGGTACCCATCCAGAAAAGTCTATCAAGCTAGGACCAGGGGAGGTCTGACGAAATTACCCACACCGCTTACATTTGTGGGGGAGGGGGATAGACGAGAGAATAGGCCCACCCCTTATATGGCTCGGTTCGGGTCTACAGCGATGGATCAGGGCAAAGAACAATCTTACTGCTTTGCGTCAGTCTTCCAAGGCGAGATAGACGCGCTGTCGCTGTGGCGGCAGGTGTGTTCTGAGACAGTAAAATCGGCGGCATAAACTTCTGAAAATGTAACTAAATTATTTTATCGTTTACAATTTTTATAAATAATATAATTGATGAGAGTAAGACAGTGAAAGATGATATGACAGACCCCTTCTCCACCGAGAGTTGCCGGTGCGTTCATGTTTATAAAAATTGTAAATGAAATAATAATTGAGTTATCCTAAAAGACTTACGCCGCCGATTGTACTTTCTTAAAACGCCAATAAACTATTAACTATGTACTATTCTATTTTATTCCGATTTATTTCATTATGCGGTCGTGATTAAAATAATTTGATTAAATATCTCGAATTTTCATTGTGACATCATCGATGGCTAATTCGATTAAATATCTCGAATTATTAATTCGATTATCAAATACATAATATTACTAATATCCCGATTATTCCCATCACTACCCTGAGTCGAACTATCTTTTAAGACCCACCCCACCTTTCTACCCCTCCTACCAAATTATCTACAACGCAACCAAACATTAACAACTCTTTGGGCCACCTAGTATTATTAAGTGATTCACTGTCAAAGACGATGATAAAACAAAAAACAAACAAAAACTAGTTTCCTTCAAACATTAATAAAAAACGTGTTTATTTTATTTTTTTACTTGTTTTTTTTTTAAATGGCCGTATCTTCCAACTTATCAACTGCATCGAAATTATCGAATGTCTCATGTTGTCATGCCTCGCCTCCGTCTGCGCATTTACGTACTTCTAGTACTATTCCGTTCAGTCTTCAGTACGTTTACTAATTCGATTAATTCTAAAAGTTTTCCAGTACGAAAAATTCTCTCGTATTACATCTCCTTTTGATACTAGTATATTTTTATTTGACATCTCTCTCTCTCTTCACTTGATTCTCCAGCCAACCGCCGAGCACTACTATTTTAATACTACTAAATTATGTCGAGATATTTTTAAAATAATTAATCGAAATAACTCGATTAATCTTATAATTGAATTATTTAATTCAATTCTTCCCATCAGAGAGGTACAAATACGCATACATAGTTGCGAGCTTTGTGTGCGTGCAATTTTCGTCCTTATTTCCATTTCTGAGGTGAGTGAAAAGATACGTGTTGCAGTTGTTGCGTGTGTTGTAATTAATATATACGAAAGAAGCTTTCGTACTGGGTAAATACTTACCTTCAAAGGAGAATAGAAACTTTAAGTATGATAAAGTGAGATTGGTCCAAAAATGCCTTTTTTCGAAATTTTAACTCGCATGTCTCCTTCAGATTTTGAATTGTTACTACAGATATCCCAGACAGAAATTGGTAAAAGAAAACCTATTTTCGTGATGCCATACAAGCAGCTTCGAAATTGGCTATATTTTTAAGGTTTATAGCCAGTGGTGATAGCTTTTCAAGTTTAATGTATATATACATTAAAAGTGTCCGTTCCAAGTATATCTCGCATCATAAAAGATAATACAATAAACAGTTACACAAAACTTAAAAGATAATTAATTTAAATACGAACTGATCACCATGCACTGATCCTAAATTGGAATAGAGGCAGACAGCTGCACGGTGCATATGCGCATTAACGCATTATTGCGCATTCATTTTAAGCATGCCTCTCCACCTACGCATACTTGTCTCTACCATGCAACCGAGGCATGCAGATATTATGCATGCGCAGTTGCATAAGTCGAAACGTTGCTTTATTATGTTGTAGTCGATACTCATAAGGTGTTGAAACACCTCTAAGTAGTAAGTAATTTGTAAAATGCCATTAAATACAAAAACGTTAACTTCGTATTTTGAAATTCGAACTAATAAAAGAATATATACATTAGTTCTGCTTGTACCTAATTACACTAATTAAATCTGCATTTGATTTAAAATTAGTTCAACTTTTTCCGAGTTGTTTTCGTTCTTGGTTAATATGAATACCTATAAACATTAAAGTGGTGTTTTTATCATGGCCACCTTTCATCAGCTGGTAAACATAAATCTGTAGTAGTAGGAGAGCCAGTGACATTTTTCGGTGATGATTTAGTTAAGGCCTATTCTTTGAGAGGATGTTGAGAGGGGCATAACTAAGTGTCATCCGCAAGGATTAACCCGGATTCCAGTCATAAGGGGGTGGCAGAACGCCCCCAACGTGTAAAAAAAACTGCATCTTTTTATTATTTAGTTAAGGCTGAAATTTTCTCCAGTAGTCCTCTGATAGCCCACAATCATCGATATAATATTTGCAGAATGATTGGCCAGTCATAAAGGGGTGGCAGATCACCCCCAACATGTCGTGTGAGCGATGAACTTTTTTATTATTTAGTTAAGCTTCATCTTTTAGTAAGTTGTTGTGACAACTATTTCAAGTGTAAATGCCAATTTGCAGAACAAAATGGCGGCATTAACATCCTGGCAGAACGATTTGAATATGTAAAAATTTTTTAATTTCAACCGCATATATCTTTGGAAATATGCAACATACGAGAAAGTTGTATTATTGTTTTTTGTGGGAAATTTAATTCTCTACAAAAAAAGATCTTTTGACATTTTCGTGTATCTTCTTTAGTTTCTGAGATATACTGAAAATTAAAAAAATTTGCAAAAATTTTTTACGTTCAGACGCAAATATCTTTGGAACTATGCTAGATGCGAGAATACGGCTTTAAACACTTTTTGTTGGAAATTTAATTCTCTATAAAAAATAGTCTCTTGACATTTTCGTGTATCTCCTTTAGTTTCTGAGGTATACTGAAAATAAAGAATTTTCTTTCCATTGCCGACAAACCGTTGGAGACGTACTAATTAATATTTCCCTAAAACCATGTTTTTTTATTCCTACAAGTTCAGAAACATCGAAAATGTCATTTTTACCAATAGTGAAATTGAGCCCTATACCATTATACATTTTTCAACTCAGTCATGCGATGAAATGTTATGGACAAGTCACCTTAGCCAAATTCTTTCCGATTATTTTTGAATCATCCGATTTTTTATATATTTCTGTACCCATTGAAAGAAAGTTCAATGATTTTTTTTTCAGATGCTTCTATTGTTGCGTTCTCGAACTCGAAAAAATTTTTTTCGTTGCAATTGTGATACTGATGATACTGATTTCAGAAAAATATAATCAGTGCCCAAAATATGATGAATATTATTGTAATTGTATTACTATAATAATTAAAAAACCCGATTGCCATGAAAAAAATTATGAAAATTTTTTGAAAAAAATCGAAATTATTGAAGTTCCACGATCTCGATAGATAAAAAACATTGTAAATGTATGTTGAATCATTAATATCTTTTTTTGATCATATCAAAAATGTTCCAAAAAAGGAAATACACGAAATAAATAAAAAAATATCTCAAAAAACATCGTAATTTCAACGCATAATTATTTTTATTATTTCAAATAAATGTTGTACAACTAAGCAAATTTTTTGAATAATAACGAATTCGTGATTAATTTTTTTGAATTTTTTGTTTGAATAACATATGATAGTAAATATAAAACAAAAAGTATGAGTGGAAAGTAAAAAAAGTAAGTATAAAAAAATTTATTATCAATTCTCTAGCCAGTCGGAATCACCCTCCTCATCGTCTGCTGAATCGAGATCCCAGCCAATCGTCGCCCAACGTCCTCAAAACATAGCCAATGCCGGCACATCTCACAAGTCTACGTAATTGCATAGAAACGATTTAATAAGTTTTTTTTATACTAGTGGGCCTGTCCGTTTTATTATCTTTAAACACGTGCAGTCGTAGATGGTTCATTCAGGCTGATTACATTGCCAGTCTCGGACTCACCTGCACAATTTCAACTACCATTCGATTCTCGTTACCATTGCTAAAATAAATACATAGGACAAAATATCAAGTTAAGTGCGCACAGTCCTGTGCTTTAACAATGACCAATTTCAATTGACTTCGTATAAACTTTACGCGTACTGCGTAGTGCGTCTCGAACAGTCTCGAACACAGGTCAAAATTTTAGGGATACATAATCCCCAACAGACAGTCCCTTTGACTATTGTATGCCGTTGATGACGTAGATACAGCCATGAACACAGTTCCCCTTGTCCACTTACAACTCACATATATCTTATATATAGTATTATACTATACTACTATACTACTAGTATAGATATAGAGTATTGAGATGGTGTGCGTCATACGGATGTTTCATATTTGAAAAGTTTGGCTGGAGTGACGAAATCAAGGCGTGCATACAGGGTATTCAAATAGTTCTGCTAGGGTGTTAAAACCGCCATTTTGTTCTGTCAATTGGCATTACGCTTGAAACCTGAAATAACTGCGATAATAACTATCTTGAGCACCAGAATGTCCTTCCTCACGAATGTTCGGTTCATGAGGAAAATTCCTTATTTTCAGTATATCTCAGAAACTAAAAGAGATACGCGAAAATGTCAAGAGACTATTCTTGTAGAGAATTAAATTTCCTACAAAAAGTGTTTCGAGTCGTATTCTCGCATCTAGCATAGTACCAAAGATATTTGCGTCTGAACGTAAAAAATTTTTGTAATTTTTTTTTATTTTCAGTATATCTCAGAAACTAAAGGAGATACATGAAAATGTCAAAAGACCTTTTTTGTAGAGAATTAAATTTCCCACAAAAAAATAACAATACAACTTTCTCGTATGTTGCATAGTTCCAAAGATATATGCGGCAGAAAGTAAAAAAATTTTTACAAATTCAAATCGTTCTGCCAGGGTGTTAATGCCGCCATTTTGTTCTGCAAATTGGCATTTACACTTGAAATAGTTGTCACAACAACATACTAAAAGATGAAGCTTAACTAAATAATAAAAAGTTCATCGTTCACACGACATGTTGGGGGTGATCTGCCACCCCCTTATGACTGGCCAATCGTTCTGCAAACATTATATCGTTGATTGTGAGCTATCAGAGGACTACTGGAGAAAATTTCAGCCTTAACTAAATAATAAAAAGATGTAGTTTTTTTTTACACGTTGGGGGTGTTCTGCCACCCCCTTATGACTGGAATCCGGGTTAATCCTCGCGGAGGACACTTAGTTATGCCCCTCTCAACATCCTCTCAAAAAATAGGCCTTAACTAAATCATCACCTAAAAATGTCACTGGCTCTTAGACTATAGGTATATCGGCTCTTAAACTGTTTCTATTGATGATAAACAAAAACGAGAATAATTATTGCATTGTAAATAAAATGCTTATTTGTTATTTGAAATTACAGGTAAAACTAATGTCTACTTGTTTTATTTGTACGAAAAGTAACTTTCGTAAAATTCACTAAATAAAAAAACACCAAATTCATTTCGAACAAATAAAAAAAAATGACATATTGTTTTGCCTGTAAGTAGTTAGTGACGAAATCTGCATATAATTTAAAATGAGACAATAGCAAACATTCAATTCTGCGTATTATTTTTATTTATATCCTTTTCGAGATGTAGATAAAAATGCTAAGTGTAAAAAAGTTGTGGGGTTTACAAAAACTGTTGATTATATAGATTGGGAAAATCAGGGAAATTTCCGTTGCTATTGTATAGGATAAAATTACTTTATTATAAATTTTATAAGGCACCTAATTATTTGATTTTGTTGTTAGAACACACCTTGGGACACACATAATAGAAATTTAATTAAGTATTCGCTTGGGCAAGTGACATGTATTTTTTTAACAAATTATGTTTTCCGGTAAGTAATTAAAAGTGAAAGTTTGTAATAATTATGCGCAATTGAGTAATTTAATATTTAAGGAAAAAATCGTGATTTTTTTTATGGGGATATCATAAAAGTCAAGTGTACCGCAACCGCCTCGTCACTCTGGAAGATCTAAAAAAACAATATGCGGCAAGAAATCGAAGACATAATCTGCACACTTGCCGCCACGTTATGGCAAATTTTAGAGGTCGGCTTCAGGAGTGTCAGGACAGTAATGAGGCACATTTAGACAATGTAATCTTCAGAACATGAATACTAAGAATTTTTGTAAATTTTAAAAGTAAATTTGTTATAATTGATCGGCTTGTTATTTTTTTTATTACACAAATTAAACAACACTTCATATACATTTTTATCGCAGCAACTAAAAACAACTACTTCTCTTGCAAAATATATTGGATTAAATAATAATATTCATACTAACAGTATTAAAAGCAGAAAATTATTGAATAAAAAAAAATTCACTTGGCAAAAAAAAAATTATATTTAAAAAATGATTATCTCCAGTTACAATACAAAAACGAAAAGTTTTTGTTGTAACAGTTTTTGTGATAAAAAATGTATTTGGTGTGTTGTTTAATGTGTTGTCTATCTAAAAATTTTATACTGGCCCATTCAAATGGTCGAAGGTTTTAACTAATAAAGTTATTCCCCCAATACAATCCGGGTTTAGACCAAAACACAGCACGGCTACATCGCCCTTATTGCTGATATAAAATATCGATGAAAGCAAATTAACATGTTCAATCTTATTAGACTTTAACAAGGCGTTTGATACAATGGATCACAAAATACTCTGGAAAGTCTACCTACTTTGGATTTTATATTAAATCGGTGACATTTATACGAAACTACCCCAGCGATAGAACTCACAGAGTATGTCTGAAATCCAATTTATCAGACCACTTCCTGTTAAGTGGTCCAGGGTTCATACTTGGTCCCTTCTAACTATTTTCAATTTACATTTCTGATTTTCACTCTGTAACCGCCACTTTTGTTCTCACTATACAGATCAGATGACGCATAGTTATATCATAATTTTTCCACTGACGATTTAATTACTGCCATTAATAAAATAAATGAAGATTTAAATACACTTCTAAAAATGTCATTTGACTACAAATTAAAATTAAACCTAAATAAATCACAGCTCATATTATTTGGAACTAAAGAGAAAACACTAATTGCAAACAATTTGTTGAAAATCTCATAGGGAGACACTCTACTATAAAAATAATACTAATAAAGGTATAATAAAAATTATAATACCAAGGTATTCCAACAGAGAGGGTAAAAGTAGTGACATATTCTATTTGAGGTCAGCAATGTCAAAAGTGCGCATCGACAGTACCAAAGGGCTGCTTTCTTGTTTTTTCTTCATTAATACTACTCATCCAAATTATTTAACACATTTATTGAAACAAATGTAATGGATTATTACTTAATAAAATGTTAAAGAATAATATCAATATTTTAGTGCCGCCCTTGGTATTGTCATTCTTGACATTTGCTGGCACAATTAGAACAAAGAGATTATTTGTCTTATAATAAATATGCCACTGGTAAAAGTTAATTTACAAAATAGTAATAAATACTAGAAATAATACCTAAATAGGTACCAAAGTCGAATTCCTCTCAATTTATTTAATTAAATGTTAAAATTTCCCAACACAGTTCATCACACACTTCTTAGGACCAGTCTCGTTAACACTAATCGAATGATAATAAAGAAACCATTGTTGTAACAATGAGAGGAGAGAGAGAGAGAGAGAGAGAGAGAGAGAGACAGTATCATTCGATTATTGTTAACCGAGACTGAAAGTACTGGCCCTTAATGATTTATAAATTTGTATCATACTAAGGGAAGTCATTAAGCTTTAATTGCAGTTGCCCACCAATAAAGGATTTTCACCAAATAAATGGAAATCTCCCTTGAAGCCATCACGCATGCCATTCACAGACCGATTTCTGGTTTTTTGCCCTCATCAGTGCGAAGTAGGCATATCACAACGACATCAAGAGAACAACTCATTGGTACTCTGCTTTCATATAGAGACTAGTGATTTTGAAATTTCTCATGATATCGTTGTGTATATGCCTACTTCACACTGATGTATGGAAAAACCAGATACCGGTCTGCGAATGGGATGCACGACCGCCTCGAGGGATTTCCATTTATTTGGTAAAAATCCTTTATTGGTGGGCAATTGCAATTAAAGCTTAATCACTTCTTCATAAGTATAACCCTCATTCGTGCAGCTTCGGTTTGGATTCGGGGGTTATCTAATTTCTGTGGTGTTTATTATTTAAAAAAACATATACGTATCTCGAAACATATACCTTTAGACTGAGCAAAATTGAATTTTGGTATTTTACATAGATAGATAAATTTATTGATTCTTTGTACAAATTACAAAAATTGGACAGAATAAGTCCAATGATATATTACAAATATACAGGGTGGGGCAATAGTGCGTCGGACCTCGATATCTCGAGTTCTACGATAGCTAGAAATTTTTTAAAAAATTGCAAGTAAACTAGATAAAAAAGTTTATAACTGGAAATTATTTTTGAACATACAGGGCGAGCCAAGACGAAATTACAGGACCAAGTGCCTTTTTTTTAAATGAAATGCTATGTATATCAGTACATTTTTTGAAGCCTCTTTCTAGGCTCTATTCATTCCTATATTATTATTGGCTATCTCCCAACCACTTTGATGTAATGAATTTTTTTGTTGAAATAATGCCATCTGCAGATGGGTTAATTAAAAAAATCACCACAGTCACAATTATGGGTTTTAAGAAAAACTTATGTGAATACCAGTTACGAGACATCTAATTAATATTTTTGAATCATTCTCATTTCCTAAAAATGTACAGGGTGGACAAAAATTAGTATTCAATTAAGAACTTTTTAAATTGAATTTTCTTAATTTTTTCAAATGGAACACCCTGTATATTTTTCAACGATGTGATGTAAAAATGAAAAACGAACATTTTTTTGTAAGTACTTCCCTATGGCTAATTGCAACCATTTTCGTTTTATTGAGCAATAATTACAACATTCAAAAATAAACTTAAAAAAGGAGGTTTCTTCAAATAACTCGCTTTTGCGCTTTTGAAATGAGGTTCCCACTGTTCCTAAAACTGCCGGTGTGATAGATCTAAAGGCAGTTATTATTCTTTCCTTCATATTTTGTACAGTTGTTGGTGTGTCTCTATAAACAATTTCCTTCACGTATCCCCATAAAAAGAAATCCATTTTTTTTAAGATCTGGGGATCTAGCAGGCCATTTAGTGGGTCCATTTCTTCCAATCCATTGATGAGGGTAGGTATTATTTAAGTGGTCTCTAACTGCATTTAAATAATGTGATGGAGCACCATCTTGCTGAAACCACATCCTATTTCGAATTCTTCCAGGGAGATTTACCAATAATTGTGGCAGATAGTTTTCCCAAAAAATTAAGATAAATAGCTCCAGTCAATGTACCATCAAAGAAATGTGGCCCTATTACATGTTCTCCAATAATTACTCCCCAAACGTTTATAGACCATCTGTGTTGGTTATCAACTTGCATAAAAAAGGGTGAGGATTTTCCGAAGCATAATAATGAAAATTGTGCCTATTAACAAATCCCTTTTTATGAAAAGTTGCCTCATCAGTGAATAAAACATTATTGAAGAAGTTGACATCAACTTGCATTTTACCTCTGGCCAATTACAAAATTGTAGGCGCTTTTGAAAATCGTCATCAGATAATTCCTGGTACATTTGAATATGATATGCATGCAACTTATTTGTTTTTAAGATTCGACCGTCTACTTATTCCTACTAATGAGGTCACTTCTCTTTGACTAACATGGGGATTCTCAACCGTTGCCAGCACCACAGAAAACTCATTTTCTTCATTCACAACACGTTTTATTCTTTCACTTTTTTTATATTTGACATTTCCAGTTTCCAGAAATCCATCGAGTAGGTTTTGGAAGCTGCTAACATCGGGAAGCCTTTTTTCAGGATAACGTTGGTAATAAATTCTATCGGCAAGTAAACAATTTCTGTCTGACTCGCCCAAAACAAAAGTCATGTCTACAAGTTCCGCTTTATTAAAATTCATATTGTAAAATTTCAAATATTTTAAATTCAATACAAATTGTAACTAACGACCGATAAGTGTGATAAATGCTCCTTTGTACACGACAATTTATACCAAACTGAGGTTTTATTGCTTGGCGAATAACGAAAACAGCAAAAAAATGTACAAAAAAACATTACAGTAAAGGACTGGTTAAATACTATTTACTCATTTCAATGGAAATGGCCCCACTAAATGGCCTCATTTCAAAATTGCATAAAGATGTGTGTCAATCAAAATGGGCAACAAGTCGAACACCTATTATAAATTTTTCTAATGAATTATTTGAGGGAACCTCTTTTTTTAAGTTTATTCTTGAATTTGACACTTATTTATTTATAAAACGAAAATGGTTGCAATTAGCCATAGGGAAGTACTTACAAAAAATGTTCGTTTTTCATTTCTACATCACATCGTCGAAAAATATACAGGGTGTTTCGTTTGAAAAAATTGAGAAAATTCAATTTAAAAACTTCTTAATTGAAAAATAAACACTTATTTATTTATAAAATGAAAATGGCTGCAATTAGCCATAGGGAAGTACCTACAAAAAATTTTCGTTTTTCATTTTTACATCACATCGTTGAAAAATATACAGGGTGTTCCATTTGAAAAAATTGAGAAAATTCAGTTTAAAAAGTTCTTAATTGAATACTAATTTTTGGCCAACCTGTACATTTTTAGGAAATGAAAATGATTCAAAAACATTAATTAGATGTCTCGTAACTGGTATTCACACAAGTTTTCCTTAAAACCCATAATTGTGACTGTGGTGATTTTTTTTAATATCCATCTGCAGATGGAATTATTTCAACAAAAAAATTCATTACATCAAAGTGGTTGGGAGATAGCCAATAATAATATAGCAATGAATAGAGCCTAGAAAGAGGCTTCAAAAAGTGTACTTATATACATAGCATTCCATTTAAAAAAAGGCACTTGGTCCTGTAATTTCGTCTTGGCTCGCCCTGTATGTTCGAAAATAATTTCCAGTTATAGACTTTTTTATCTAGTTTACTTGCAATTTTTTAAAAAATTTCTAGCTATCGTAGGACTCGAGATATCGAGGTCCGACACCCATATTGCCCACCATGTATAGTAACAAGATATAGTATAAAATACAATACATATACAAACATACATTCACATATATAAATATGAAGATAAAAATAACTGTGTATAAATAAAATATAGACATTTATTTTTGATTAAAATTAAAATTTATATATTCATCCAGAGAGTAAGAGCAGTTATTACACAACAATTTAATTAATTTAGATTTAAAATGCTTTATATTATTTGCCAATTGTACCTCGGCAGGCAATTTATTGAATAGATAGCTGCCAGCACATTGAGGGAATTTTTGTATACATAGTTAGATTATAATTATTTATGTATATATGTGCCGGTAATTTATTTTTTATATCCATAAACTTTCATAGATCAACTACAAATCGCACTAGTTATCAAACACAAATAGCATTCTTAGATGTTTGTTCCAAGTTGTAATGTGTTAAGTAGGGACAAACCAGGGGGGACTGTCTTTTCAGTGGTTGAAACGCAAAAAAAAAACAGAAAAAAAATGTATTACAATTTAAAACAGTTTTAACGTATCATTATAATGTTATGTGCGTAAAATACGCTTGGGACTGCCAGTTTCCCATTAGTGGAGAAAGACCGAATAATATGTACTTTTGCGAATATCAAATATATCTAGTTGCCCACTGATCAGCTGTTGCTGTGACGTAAACTGCCAGTTAACGCCCCGGTTTTTTTGTAATTTGTGAGGCATTCTACTATACTGAATTTGAAAATTGTTATGTTCAAAATGGTTTGTTTTTGGCTGAGAATATGAGGTGAGGTGAATTCATATGTGGTGTAATTTTTTCATGAATAATGGATTCAATTATAAATATAACTTACTAAATATGTGCATATTTATAAACCGTTGTGTGTATGGCTGCCAAAACAATAAAAACATTTTTTTATCGTTCATAAATAATTAAGCATTACAATAAAATATTTGGATTATATGGTTATAATTAGTCTAACATTTTTCTTGGGCGTTAGATAGATGAATGTATATATTAAGCTAGAACGAAAAATTTAAATATTTAATTTTCATTTCGGAACTTCGGGAAAAGTTCAATCCATAATGCTTCCAGCAAAAAATTAAAAAAAAGAAACAAAAAGTCCTTCACACGCCCAAAATCCCCTAAAATTTGAAAAAAAAAAAATTAAGTTTGGTCTTGGAACTTCAGGAAAATATTTTCTATGACTCCTATATGCCCTAAAAATTTTAAAATTATGATATAACTCCTCGCGCCTCAACCCACAATTATTTTAATCAAGGCATTCCCGGATAAATCATGCAGCAAATATAAAAATTATTCTCAAGCCTCGACGCGTTTAAATTTCTATTCTAATATAAGCTCTTTGAGTGCATCACATATCAATTCAATTACAACACAACAGTATTTATAACTTATTAAGTTGTATTAACGTAAAATAGTTTCTCCTAAATACCTTTCAAATATAGTGCGCCAATACGAGGGGTAAGAAACCTGAATAGTGGCCTATTCCTAAGATTTATAAATTAAAGAAGGTTGCCTGTATGGAGTGTAGAGAAGGAGAAACGTCTCCGTGTTAAAAAATGTGATCGGATTTTCGATGGAAGAATAGGTGGCGCTGATTTAGAGGAGGTATTCTACGTGATTTTGTTTTTACTATTTTTATTATTTTTTTAAGCTGTATAATTCTTTTCAACACCTACATAATATTATGTTTTCGTTAGTTTATAGAATCTGAAGCTAGTTTCAGATATATAGTAAGTGTTTAACTTCAGACTCAATCCCATAATACGATCAGCGCCACATCTCATACCTTACAGAAATCAGACCACATTTTGAACGTACCGTCCATAAGAGACGTTCCTCCTTCTCTACACTCCATAGTTGCCTGGTAACTTGCGGCCATATTGCGCGTCATCGAGAATATTTGTTTTTGTTTATGTAGGTTTGTGATTTATACCAGATTATTTGTAACCGAATTGTTATTTATATAAAAAAAATAAATCCGTGCATTATAAAAATAAGTAGTGTTCTTTGTTTTGTAAAATAAACTGTTCTAAAGACATTTTTATATTTAACTTTATTTGGTTTATTTATTTTGTTTTCAAGGTGTTAACTGTAAGTTTAAAACTTTATTTTGATAAAAAAAAAATTAAGTCAGAATAAGGTGATTTTGTAATGACTATTTTTATAATTCGCTTATATAAAACCGGGCATATTATAATAACCACTTGTTTTAGACAAATTATGAAATGCAATGCTTGGCAGTAAATAAACAACAGAATATTTTTCTAATCATGCACGTCAAAAAGATATCAAGTTGTCACTGTTGTCAGAGGAAAATTCAAATGTTCAAGGGAAGTTTTGGTAAAATCAAAGTTTACGAAATAAATTTAGTAAACTTTGCAATATATAGTTTGCGAAATAGATATTGTGTCGTGACGTCCGGGGTAAGACGTTACGGAACGTAATGCGGGATTTAACTGTATTGTTCGCTCGTTTACTTTTTCAATGTAGGTTTTTGTGCTCAGTTTATCTAGCAACAATTTAACAATTGTGCAAAAAAAGTATTGACTTGAAATAAAAGTATTAAATTTAACGTATCGACTACACATACAGCAGTTACAGTAGGTATTGGCTTAATTGGCTTAATATAAATTGTTACTACCCTGCAAGAATTGCGAGGAGGTATGAGCATTTCTTGCCAGGAAAGGATAAGTATGGAATATTATTAGTATAGAATAAAGAGATTATTTAAAATGTAATAAGAAAGCTTTAACAAAATAAAAACAAAAAAGTATACTCTCAAAATAGTAACAAACAAATATTTTTCTCAATAATTGAACTAAAAATAAATTCTAATAGTAAAGTTATTACTATAATAAAAACAGAAAGATATTTTTGTCACAATGAAAAAAAAATAATAACGTTAATAAGTAATAACATCCTGAAAAAAGAATGTTTCTCAAGCACTGAACCACGAAAGCACAAAAACGGAATTAAATAATGCAGTTGATATCACAAAATTCACTTCTTCACTTCACTTTACCTCACCTCACATTGCTTCTTCCTCTGAATCCTCATTCTTCTCACCCTCTTCTTCATTTTGAGATGAACTACTATCCTCGTTCAAATTTATGATAAATTTATTTCCACTATTTATATGAAATTTGCCAATTTTTAAATAATCATCCTTAATTGTAATTACTTTCCTAATTATTTTTTGTCAATCTTCCTTGTTAATTTTCGACACTTCATTTTGAATTAACTCTACGACTTTTTTGTATCGAATTTCGGAAAAATATTTCCTTTTCTGACGTTTTTCTTCCATTTACACCAAATTAGTTCAATCGGGGTGAAAATACAGAAATATGGCGGTAATCTCAATACTTTGTGGCCATATCTCTCCTACATATCTATAATATACTTCTCATAACACAGCCCCAAAAAAAAAAAGTCCTGATACAGAAAGGTGAAGTACCTTCTGGTACGATTTTCGGTGTGCTAAATACGAATCTCAGGTCAGAAGTGACCCATCAATCACCCTTAGATTTCGCCCCTGCACACCCTAGCACCCCCCTAAATGGTCAAATTTTCACATCATATAAAAATTCAAAATAAATATCTCATTCTACGTTTTTCGGTGTGCTAAGAACGAATCTGGGGTCATGATTTACCCATGACCCTTAGATTTCGCCCCAGCACCCCCTAGCACCCTCCCAAATGGTTAAATTTTTACATCATATAAAAATTCAAAATAAATATCTCATTCTACGTTTTTCGGTGTGCTAAGAACGAATCTGGGGTCATGATTTACCCATGACCCTTAGATTTCGCCCCCACCCCCTAGCACCCTCCCAAATGGTCAAATTTTTACATCGTCATATAAAATTAAATTTCTATTTTCAATGTAATTTAATAGTTTTAAAATAAGTATCTCATCCATATTTTACCTGTTTAATGTATTTAATAGTTTTAATTTTGCTATATCTCCCATCCCCTTCACCATATGGTAATTACCTACGGTCACATATTGACACCGATAATTCAGTATATCTTCCAAGCATTTTAAATTTATTTATATGTGTTTTAATATAGAAGCATTTTTTTCTAGGAATGATTCTGTTGCCTGATTTCATCGTATGGAAATGAAAAATTGGCATATCCTAATACTGGCAAACGTTACAAGGGTCAAAATATAACCATATGGTGAAGGGCGATGGGGAGATATAGCAAAATTAAAACTATTAAATTACATTGAAAAAACGTAGAATGAGATACTTATTTTGAATTTTTATATGATGATGTAAAAATTTGACCATTTGGGAGGGTGATAGGGGTGCTGCGAAGAAATCTAAGGGTCATGGGTAAATCATGACCCCAGATTCGTTCTTAGCACACCGAAAAACGTAGAATGAGATATTTATTTTGAATTTTTATATGATGTGAAAATTTTACCATTTGGGGGGGGTGCTAGGGTGTGCTGGGGCGAAATCCAAGGGTGATGAGTCAGTTCTGACCTGAGATTCGTTTTTAGCACACCGAAAAACGTACCAGAGGATACTTCACCTTTCTGTATCAGGACTTTTTTTTTGTGGGGCTGTGTAATTTTTCATTTGCAGGACTTCCAACAGTTGTGCTTTATTATAATTTTCCTCGTAATAGTACTGAGTTCTTTTTATCTCCTCTAAATATGAATTTCGCCAATCCACTATTCATCGACTTTCCATAATCGCCATCCGTTTATTAATTGTTTGGTATTTAAATCCAATTTTTCTCAGCCAAGTTCCTAAAGTTCTTTTAATTTTCTGTCTACCATGTCAATAGTTCGGATTTCATTTTTCTGAAACGTGTCGTAAACTAAAGTTCTTAAGTTTTGCTAACGATGGGTCCAAAGTTTTCGATTGACCGGCATCGGATCTAGGTTTTCTTGGAAGGGCATCTTCTTTCACCAGTTTGTGTATTGTGGGACGGGGAACGTTAGTCAAAGATGCTGTTTCACCTAGTACATCTAAATCATACAAATTAGAGTCATTAATTCGTCGCTTCAAAAGATTATTGTAAACATTAAGGCAAATTTGTTTCGCTTGCTCGTTCAAATGTAACTGATTTTTTTCTTACTGAAAAGACTAATGAATTTTGATTTTCTTTATCACTGTAATCACTATCACTTTTTTCCAACACAATAAGTGAACGTAGAGGCCTCCCACGTCGAAAATTTTTACACAAACACCTTCTTAAATTATTTTCAAAAAATAAACAAATTTAAAATAATTATTACTTATATTACACTATTACACAACTCACTGCAATATAATAAAATTCTTAAATTATTTTTAAAAAACACACCAGCAATAAATAGATATGAAATAATTATTACTTATATTACACTATTACACAATTCACTGCAACACGATAACCTTCTTAAATTATTTTCAAAAACACACTAGCAAATTAACAGATATAAAATAATTATTACTCATATTACACTAGTACACAACTCACTTCAACATGATAACCTTCTTAAAATATTTTCAAAAACACGCCAGCAAATAAACAGATATTAAATAATTATTATTTATCTTATAATATTATACTTACAATATATCAGCACTGCTAGAATGATTCGGTAACAAAATTAAGTGCGGCCCTGAAATATCACAGAATGTAAGTGAAACTCCGCCTCAGTCGCGTGCCAGCAAAAACAACAATCATCGTTCTCGCTTTAATCTATGCGGTGTAAAAGACGAAAGATGTTATGTGTTATACAATTCCCGCCTACATGTCGCGTCTTGCTCCGCACATCCTGTCACAATATAGGTTTCGCTGACTATACATTACTCAACAAAACAGGCTGTTGTACTCATATGATTCAATTATTAATCGAAAGTATCTCAAAGCAACAAAATAATCCTTATTGATTTATTATATAAATATTTAGTTGCTTTGCTGTTTTTAAATATTATCGATTACATTGGTTTCAAATGGCTAATTATTTGAGCCAACTAAAATTAGTTGTTCGATTACCTTACTCGACTAAAATTAATCGATTAGTCATTCAACTATAGAGGAAGTGAAATTGACAGTCGAGATAATCGAATCAAGCTGTTTAGTAAAAAAGTTTTTTTTTTCATTCTTAACAATTCTTTTAATGCATTTATTTCCTAAAGTATAAACCTAACAAAGAATGCTGAATCACTTGTCAATAAAAAGTACAGAGATCTTACCGCTAAGAGAAAATAATAAGGAAAATATAGAATTGGTACAAAACTGATTCAAAACCTAAAGTCCCAAGCTGTCAATAGAGAAAGAAAAAAGAAAATGTATGTCACAGTGGCGAACCCTATTGTGGAAGGAAGTCATATGACTAGTATTTGATATGTTCAACAATTTTTTAAGGAAAGAAGCAATTTTTTTGCACAGTTTGTGCAGATGAGGCAATTTTTTTATGCTAGTGTGGACACGAGTGTGTCAATAATAAACAAATTGCAATTAATTTGGTTTACAAGTTGTTTTTTAATATGCATAAATGGTAATAAATACATATGTGGTGCAATGTATTGTGTAGGTAAGTACTATTCTGTATGTGGTTAAAATGTATATGTATGTTACCCCTGTATAAAACACCCCCTGCACTTACAAGGTGCTTTATATGGGAGTAATATGATGAGAATTTTCTCACCAGACTGATTAAAAAAAAAACAAAGAATCAATAGAGATTAGATTTCAGTGTAGTTCAAGCGATAGCGCTATCTAGGAAATCCATCAGTCATTCTCATTAGGAATAGTAAGTAGGACCACATGTGCAACATTGAACCTTTCACATCAATTCGGTGTGTCATTTTTAATATTTTTTTGTTTTTAATCTGTTCTTTATTTATGTTTTTCTTATAATTAATTGTACTATGTATGTACATATGTATATTTCATGATACAATTTAATTTTTGTATTGATATAATTGATTTTGTGTTTTTGTTCTTGTTTGACAATTTCCATGCATCCATCACAATAAAGATATTTATTTTTATTATTTGTTTGATGTCATATCTATGTTAATTATTTCCATTCCATCCTAAGAAATATGCAAAATGTAATACTATTGTCGTCATAAGTGTAATTAGTGATGGAAAATTCTCAAAATAAATATAATTAAGAATATTCTTGAGAATATTGTCGAGAATATTCTCATATTTTTAATTTAGTTTATAATGGGTTTCTAATACACACACAACTCTAAATGCAATTTTTTAATAGTAAACTAAAAACACTGGTTATATAAATACCTTATACATGGATTACGCGTGGCAAACTAAAACATATACAGGGTGTCCCAACCAAAAATAGGCACCCTGAATAACTTTGGAGATAATTTATTTTTGAAAAATTGGTGAAACACGTCGACCTTGTTTCCAAGGGGGACATATTTTAATGTAATACTTGTATATCTATCATCATCCCTCTACACGACCACCGCCTCAAAAAATTCAAATGGCAAAGGGGGTCTGGTGATACATCTTTTGAAAGGTCTTTCAATTCTCTACATAACTGTATTTTTTAAACTTTTATCGATTCGTTCCTGAGAAATAATTGTTTCATTATTTTAGGTTCGGGAAATAAAAATAAAAGAAGCAGGTTAAATTATCGTATGTATTGTTCAAAATGACCCCCAGCGACTTCCATACAGTAGTATAATCTGTCTTGAAATTCTGTACGAACATTTCTGAACACATCTGGAGTCAATAAACGGCATTCTCGAACAATTCTTTCACGTAACTCTTCCAGAGGTGCGGGTTTTGTTGCAAATACCTTCGATTTCAAATGTCCCCACAGAAAGAAATCCAAGGGAGTTAAATCGGGTGACCTAGCGGGCCACTCCACAGGAATTCTTCTTCCAATCCATCGCTCAGAAAACTGATTATCCAAAAATTGACGGACTGCTATAGCAAAATGTGGGGATGCCCCATCCTGTTGAAAAAACAGTAAAAACAGTTCGCCCTCTAAAAAGATTATTGTCTTCTTCGAGGATTTGGGTAATCATTGGGTCGATGTTATTTTTTAACAGATCAAGGTACCTTTCGCCATTTAATTTGTCAGGAATCAAAAACGGCCCGATAATGTGATCCCCTAAGATGCCAGCCCAAACATTTAACTTCTGAGGCCTTTGGGTATGAGTTTCCATGAACAAATGTGGATTGGTTTCACTCCAATTGTGCCTGTTTACCTCCCCATTTAATTGAAATGTCGATTCATTAGAAAGACGTATTGTACAGTAGATTGGCATTACCGTTTAATTGTTCACTAAAAATCTCACAGAATTCAAGCCGACAATCGGGATCATCTTCGTTTAATTCGTGTACCAATTTAAATTTATATGGATGAAATTTGTGGGCCTTTACAATTCGATGAACACTGCTTCGTGATACACCGGAAGCCTCAGCTACTTTCCTGATCGATTGAGTATTATCCATCTGCAAATGACCCAGAACTGCCACTTCGACTGCTTCATTCCTAATCGATCGCTGAGGTTCATGCTTCTTGTTTCCTACAGAACCTGTTTCATAAATTTTGTCAATAATTGTAAAACATACTGAGAAGCAACCCTTCTATCTGGGTGATTTCTATTGAATATGCGCTCCGTAGCTCTAGCACAATTATAGTTTTTAAAATAAATGCTGACAATTTCTATTCTCTCCTGAAGGGTATAAACCATTTTGAGAACTCACTCTGGTAAAATGTATCTCGATTTAAAATTGGTTGTGAACAAATTAATGTTCAAGGACTATCAAATACTTATGAGTCTTTTATTATTCATAAAACTAAACGGACAAGGAAAGTGTTTTTTGTCGAAAAAACTCGTGTTGATTTGTGAGCACTAAAAAATGTAGTTTTTTTATAAATTCCAATACCCAGTGCCGTGTATTTTAGATTTTTTTAAACGATTTCGATTGTGTGTAATCAAAAATAAAATTATTTTCCTTAAGAACGAATCGATAAAAGTTAAAAAAAAATACACAGTTATGTAGGGGAATTGAATGACCTTTCAAAAGATGGATCACTCGACTCCCCTTGCGATTTGAATTTTTTGAGGTGGTAGCCGTGTAGGGTAGAGGGATGTTGATAGGTATACAAGTATTACATTAAAATATGTCCCTCTTGGAAACCAGGTCGACGTGTTTCACCAATTTTTCAAAAAATTTTTATCTTCAAAGTTACTCAGGGTGCCTACTTTTGGTTGGAACACCCTGTATTATTATATAATATAGCTATCTATAAATTTCTTTAAAAACGATTAAACATCACTCCTGATTAGACGAACTTGATGAATCTTCAATATTTTCTGAAGCTGTATCTGTATCTGTTGTGTACGTTTCTCTTTCCTCAAACAAGTCAGTGCAATTATACCAGTATATTAATAATGGGTATTCCCGTGCGCGCGCCATGTCCGCCGTGACGATGTAAATCGGCCTCAATAAGTGGCTCCGTAGACCGCTGAAAATAATAAAACTGCGAGAGAATATTACCAAGAGAATTTTCTCGCGGGGAATATTCTTGTTCTCAGGAATATTCTCCTCTTTTATCACTACATGTAGTGATACTGAAGACAAAGCAATTTTGAAATGCTTAGAACAGAAATAAATTGAGCAATTTAATATCTGTAAAATTTTAAGTTTGTTACTTATTTCCTGATCAGATGCACGTTTGTTGAAATATACGTATCTAGGTATTTTTTTTATACTTTATGTTATATCAGAACTTCCAAAATCGTTTTGATTTTCCAGTGATAATTGTGATCATGATGGTAAAATATAGGTACCTATATTTTGAAAAATATAAATGTAAAATGTCTATGTTTAATTATTAAAATATAGCATGTAGGCAGATGGGGAAATATTGTAGTCAACTGTAATTTACAAACTAGGGACATTAAAACAATTTATTATTTTTATTAAAATTTTTATCTATTTAAAATCTCCGCTGGGTGACGTCACTCGCGCCCGTTTATTGGACGAATGTTACCAGTAGTCCATTAATATTAGCATAAATAGGAAAAAAAGATTATAGTTTTGCCTCTTGGGGATTATACGCGTCAAGTGAATAGGTTTCAAAATCAAAACGTTCCAAAGTAGAAAGTGGTCGCTTCACCTACAAAAACCACCCCAAATGCATCCTGTCGTAGTTTTCGGAATTTTTCTCAGAAACCGTTGGCCCCACAAAAAATTGTATACTTACAGAAACTTTTTATTATAAAATTTGCTACCAAAATTACTATAGTCAATAAATGCAATAGATTTCGAGCAATGAGCGATTGAAGAAGGGGGGTTACATGAAACTCGACGCACGTTTCGTATTATCTTGAATTAGCGATTATAATAAACATGACATAATTAATAAAGCAACATATTTGATAAAACCTATGCTTCCGGAACTTTTTTTTTTCATTGTTTTAACCTTTTTTGCCCTATGGTGCCTTTTGAAGTTGGAGATTATTTCCACACCACCCTTGAGCTGCTGGCACATTTTTTTAAGTGGTTTCCCTAGGAGACCTAATCCTTTTTAATTTCTCGTCAAACTATGCGTTTGAAATGACGATACCGTACTGACCAGTGTCGCCAGATCATTTTTCAGGTCAACAGTAGAAAGTCTGCCAGGATAGCAGTAGATTGCTACATAATAACAGTAGATTTTTTTTACTGTAACAGTATTTAAAAACAATACAACAGAATAAATTTTTTGACGCAAAATAAATGAAATAAATAAAATAATTTAAAAACTCACCATATTTCAATGACACTGACGTAGTTTTCTACGAAACACCAAAACATCATATACTGCACTTTGAGTGCAGTATATGGTGTTTTGGTGTTTCATGGAAAACTGCGTCAGTGTTATCTTCACGTCAAAGGTTCCAACCCACTTCAGGACTTATTTAAATGCACAATAACTTTAATAAAAATGGGAGTCAAAAAAAAGTTTTTTAAAAAAAATATATTTAAAAGATCGAATAGATATGTAGAGCATAAACTGACAAAAACCGAAAAGTCCTTATAACTCGTGAAGGGATGCAGATATCAAAGTAATAAAAAATACGCCCCTACACCCTCTGTCGCCTTTGGCAGCCTACTACCGTATGCAAAAGTCACAATTACTTTGAACGAAAAAAGAAAGTTTAAAAAAAAAATCGTTAGCAGAGCATATGAACACACGCGTTAATGGCCTATCTGTATCTTTATTTCATTAGGTGTTTACAATTTAATATTATACTTACATAAAAGTCGTATCTGGAATTTATCGCTGTCTACGATCTGTAATTATAACATAACTTATACGCAGTTGCTTATTTACGACACCCACGCCCATGAAAATGTATCCAAGAAATCAGCCTTATTCTTATTAATATACAAACTGAAGCCGAAATCGAAAAAATATCAAGAGATAACTATTTTAGGCATTTACTTGTCTACATAACTGTGCATTCAAAAAAGTAAAAAAAAGTAAAAATGTCAGTGGCGTATGTATTTTTATACGTTTTAATACAGAAATGTAATATTTAAAGTACTTTTCACAGTTTAATTATCATTTAAATGGCTAAAGTCGTTTCGGATATATTTTGAAAAAACTGAATAAGAAAAACTTAAGCACCAACGAAGCGTTTCAGGATCTCCATGTTAATAGGAACTATTTGTCTTATTTTTGGGTGCAGAATCTTCGCTTAAGTACTGGCACGTTTTTTGAAACATCCTGTACAGGTTGATTTTGTGAGAATTCCCACCCCTTACAAAAAAAATGGCAAATTATTTATGAATGAGTTAGAGGATACCTTAACTTTAATAACTCCCTTTGTAAAAAATATTCTAGTTACTGGGGATTTTAATATTAATTTGTTAAATATGCAAAATGTTGTCGATAATTTTTATTCTGTTCTGTTCTAGAGACTTTCAATTTAAAACAAATTATTGATGAGCCAACAAGGGTCGCACAGGGATCTAATTCTTTATTAAATTTAATTATTGTTTGCATGGAGCAGGATATTTTAGAGAAAGGTGTAATTGAAACTGAGTTGTCCCATCATCAGTTAATACATATATTGCAAATTACAGGTTGGAGCTGGTGTAAGTAATGGGCCGAGAATTTTCACTTATAGAAATTTTAAAAATTTTAATTATGAAAAATTTGAATTCAATTTATTTAAGATTCATTTTTATGTTATATTTCATTTAAATAATGTAGATGAAAAACTAGATTTCTTAATTAATAATTTATTACATCTCTTTAATATTCATGCACCTATAGTAACATCCCGATTCACACGACCTTAATCACCCTGGATAACTGACAATATAAAAATAATGATCTCTTTGCGAGAAAAAGCTCTTAAAAAAATTTAAAAGTACAAACAATATTTCTCATCGGAATTTCCATAAAAAGATTAGAAATTATACAACTCAAGCTATAAAACGAGAAAAAAAAGCCTATTTTGAATATAAAATTAAAAATGGCACTCCAAAACAAAACTGGAAATTCCTTAAAGAAAATAATTGTGTACCCATCAGAAAAAACAAAGAAGTACCTGAACACCTAAGTGATGTAAATATAATTATTGATTTTTTTTGTTAATGGTGTCCCTGAAACAAATTTTTCAAACGGTGTTTTAGATTTTTATAAGAATAATAATATTAATGATACTTAATAAATTTAAATTTAAAACTGTCACTGATAATTGCGTATATGAAATTTTAAATAAAATAACTACAACTGCTACAGGGTGTGATGGAATCAATATTACTTTGCTGAAAATATGTTGCCCCCATATAATTCCATATCTAACTCATATTATTAATCATTCCTTAACAGAAAATACCTTCCCTACAATATGGAAGAGGGCTGTTGTGACTGTTTTGCCTTAAAAAAAAAATAACCCTGAAGACCTTAAAGATTTAAGGTGTATTAGTATATTGCCAACCTTATCGAAGCTCATGGAAAAAAATAATAGAACTACAATTAAGAGAGCATCCAGAACAGAACTCATTGTTACCTATAGTACAGTCTGGGTTTAGACCCGGCCACAGCTGCACTACAGCCCTTTTGCATATTGTTGATGACGTAATTACTGCGACAGATAAAGGAGTTTGCACTTTACTGATCTCACTAGATTTCATTAAAGCTTTTTTTGATACCATAAACCACGAAATACTTCTAGCTGTTTTGCATTATATGGGTCTCTCTGAAGAAGCCGTTCAATTATTTAGCAACTACCTAAAAAAACCGAGAACAGTGTGTACTTTTGAATAATAGCAAGTCAAACTATATTAATTTAAAAACAGGTGTTTCACAGGGATTTATTCTCGGTCCATTACTATTCACTGTATATACAAGCAATATAATTAATTTAAAATACTGTGAAACTCATTTATATGCTGATGACACTCAACTCTATCGGAATTTCCCTACTACTGAGGTAAATACAGCATGCTCACATATAAATGAGGATCTCAGTAATTTTATAAAAGTTGCAAAAGATCACTGGCTAGTAATAAATCCTTCTAAGTCTACTGTTATTATCTTTGGGCCTAAACGACAACGCAACGGCATTATTGATAAAGTAAATATTACAGTTGACAACAGTATATTAGAAGTGAAAGATAAAGTTAAAAGCCGGGGGGTAATAATAGACATGAACTTACGATTTAAGGAAAATACAGACAAATTATTGCAAAAAATATTATGCCTCTAAAATTAATATATAAGTAACATACAATTTCTTCCACAAAAAACAAAAAATTTTATTGTGTGAAACATTAGTTTTATCGACATTAAATTGTGCAGATTGTTTGTATGGCCCTTGTTTGGATTCCAATTATGTCAACAAAATACAGAAATTACAAAATTCCTGCCTAATATTGATTTATGGAATACGTAGAAACCAGAGAATATCTTATAAATTGAGAGAAATAAAGTGGCTCAATATGGAAAACAGAAGACTTCATCATTCAGCATGTCTTTCATAGCATATTAATGAATAAATCTCCAGTTTATCTATATCAGAAAATAAAGTTTCGTACCGATGTTCATACATTAAATCTCAGGTTTAAGGGTATTCTAACTCCACCGTCACACTGCACTGAATTATTTAAACGATGTTTTAGCTACCAAATTTGTAAAGTTTATAATAATATTGATGGCACCTTTAAGGGCTACAATAAATATCAAAAAAAATATATTAATTCATAATCTAACCTACTATTTATACTAGTCTCACTAAACAAAGCGTCAATAATTTATAATTACCTACTTAGTATTAGAGATATGGTTAAGTGGAAGAACAGGTCAGGTAGCTTTTCTGGCTAACTACTCGAAACTGAACTTCGCATTTTTATTTTCTAACAAGCAGTTGTAAACAATTATATTTATGTATTACTTCATTTTGAAAATAAAAAGACGTGTATTATTATTATTATTAAATGCAAAAATTACAGGACTTTTATGTAGATTTTGAGAAAAGCAGAAAAGCAATGGAAGCTCACACAAAGTGGCTACAAAGTTATTGATTTTATCATTTTAAACTGAGCACCATAGATGTTTTTACATATTTAAATAAAACGCTTTCTCACGAACACGATGATATAGGTGTTGATTGATCCTATCTCTAATACTAAGAAAGCATATGAGGGAAACTTTGTTTGAGTCCCACCCCATTAACTTTGTTATTTGTGACTACCAAAAATAGTTATAAAAAACAGTTATAAGATTTTTTTAAAATGTTTTGAAAACCGTATTACTAAGACAGTTGAAGCTATTTTTAATAAAAAATGTATTTTCCATTTTCCATATAATAGAAATAACAAAGTTAACGGGGGTGGGACTCACAAACAATCCCTCATATGTCGCCCTTAGTATTAGAGATAG
>JANEYF010003126.1:0-18797 GCA_029963845.1 Rhamnusium bicolor
TTTTTATAGTTTTCAGCCTTTTCAATGTATCTATTACATGTGTCACGAATAGCGAATAGATTTTTTAAAGGAAGCTCGTAAGTCTTTAAAATTGTTGTAGTCAACCTCTTGCTTGGACTTCATATACAACATACCCAAAATTCTGTCTTTCTGTTCTAATACTCTATTCGTGTTCGAATTAAACCGAAGAGGGTACTGCTTGTAGCAAGGTATATATTTAGTTTTTAGAGACATTATTTCTAAAGATGGCATATATTTTTTTCATAAAATTCAAATCAAACTCCTTTAACCGACATATCCGACATGAGAGTCCAATTAATTAAGTCTAATTCACGATAAAGTGCAGGAAAATTAGGTTTTTTAAATTGAAAGATGTATGGCTATATAAGAGAAAGCTATTTGCTTTTTGCTTCTGTATAAGAATTCTGATACAGAGGGTAGGGTGATGCAAATCTTCTGTTAATAAGATTCACAACTCAACACTGCATGGCACATTGCACAAAATTAGATCCAACAGCTTATTGTTGTTATTAATTATTTTATTGTGCTGCTTTAAGTTATAAAAAATTAATAAACTGTTGCAGAGATATTATTTCTATTGGGTGTACTTAAAATATATTCCTATATATTAAAATCTCCCATAATTAAAATCGTGGATTGGTACTTATCGTAGACTCAATATTATCGAACAAAGCTTCATAATCGTTACAAGCACTGTTAGGAGGAATATATGATGTAAGAATAAAAAAGGTAATTATCACACACTGAGAAAATTAATAATTAAAAATATACCAATTTTTCTTCCTGTCCCACTTTCTGTGCCAGTCAGTGTAGTTTTTTTTTTTTTAGCTTGAATTCATAAGTTATAGTGAATTTGTATTATTTATTTTTATTTTATGTACGTCTCTAGAAATAAAAAAGAATTATGGCCTCTATCGTATATTATAAATATATTCGTTCGAGCTCTTTTTCTGGGAAGCAGCTGGTCAATACGAGCTAGAGTGATAATGTCAGTTTCTGAAGGTCTTTTATGTTTATTGAAATGGTTTTTTGCAGTGCTTACGTCTTATTTCCACCATTCTTAATTATAAGCCTTTCAAAATGCTATAAGTAGTCGTATTGTGTGGAAATTACTATTTGCTATGTGTTGTTTGAGGACCTTTATTTTTTTTCATTTCATTTTAAACAACAGACATTAAATCTGATATTATAGTGTAGGATGTTTCCAGAGTTTCATCAAGTAGTACATTAGACAGAAACAGACTAATTGCACATTCTCTACGTAAATATTCGGATAAAATCGATTCGTTAAAAGTTCTTTTTAATGCAAAACTAAAAGAAAACTGTCTAATAAAAGAGCGAAATTCAGTGGTACAGTATGACTGATGCCATTGGGAGTTAAATTGTCTTGAGTACAGAACCGGATTGAGTAACGTTAAAATTTATAATTTATAATTCAGAATTGTATAGGAACAATAGCCAACTGCCAGCCAAATCGATTATTTGTGATTATGAATTACGACTCCAGTTCCCGAATGTCGCCGAGCCAGTCCACCCCACTTCTCGAGCTCTAACCATAATTCGAATCATCATTTGATTGTCAAAGGTATTCGAATAGCTGTTATTCAATTATTGAAATCAATCGATATGCCCAGCACTACTGAGGATCTTCGACTCGATAGCTGATCACGGCCTAGCCATTCTGAGAGGCGTAAAGTGGGGAGAGTCGAAGCACATTATGAGTCTATTACTACCTTATACAAAAATAGATGTTACAACGTGTATAACAAAGAAACTCAAATAAAATAAATGTATTACCTTTGGTGTTTAATGTTTAAAAATGCTTTAATGTGTTTAATATTTTAACAATCAATCGTTATTTTTTATTACATGTATATATACATATATATATATATATATATATATATATATATATATATATATATATATATATATATATATATATATACATGTATGTATGTATATATGTATATATATATCGATCTATCATGATTTGAAGGTGTAATTCAATGCAGGTCGGGGTATCGGGGTATTTGTCCGCTGAGTAGTTGTTTCCTTCAAAGCATATTTAATAACATATATATATATATATATATATATATATATATATATATATATATATATATATATATATATATATATATATATATATATATATATATATATATATATATATATATATATATATATATATATATATATATATATATATGTATGTATGTATGTATATTCCCTACTTTTTTAATCTTAATTTGAAATAGGGTATATTCCATGCCCTTTCTATTTTAATTAGTTTTGTATGTCTTAATAGTACAACGAATATTTGACACACATTTTACTGTTAAGATATTTATTGTGGCTTACTGTATTTATTAAAGCTAATTTAAATCTGTCAATCTATTGTAATGTATCACTGTATTTATTGCTTTAATTAAATAAACATTATGCTGTTCTATTCTATTATCTGCTTACTACAAGACAAAGCTTGCCAAAGTCCTTATATTGTTTCATCAAGGTGGCACTTTGTACTTAATATGGCTCAAACCAATTGACTTTACATTCTGTTGTCCCCATTCAAAATATATATCGTCATCAAAATCCTCATCAGTCACTACTTCGCTTTTGGGAGGAAATATAATGATACTTGACGAAAGTTACCTACATCTTATCAGGATTACCAAGGTCATTCATCAATATACAAAGGCTGAAACTGTCATTTCCGAAACTAAACGAAATAAGAAAATTTTTATTGTTCTTGTAGAAAGATTTATTTCTTAAATAATGCAATATCCTGATTGTCTTTATAAAGGATACTTATTTTATTAAATCACTTTTCAAGCAAATCAGCAAAATATAACATACCATTTTAAAATAACTGTTTTACATATATAGCTCTCAATACTACTAATGAATGATTACAGAGAAATGTTATTCACAACAATTTGAAAAATATCCTTATTTTCAGTCATTCAAGTTTAACCCAATAAAAAATAAGCACTTTACAATAACAACTACCGGACAACAAAAATTTATACTCTAAATTTCGGTTTTAGTTTTTGGTGTACATAAGAAAAATAATGTCAAGTTTTTACATATGCATGATAAAAAGAGAGTAACATAAAGTGAATGACAAATGAGTTATCAAGTAATGAAAAAATTTATGAAATTTAATATAGCATATCTACTAAAATTTCATAATGATAAAGGAAGTAATTTTATTTTAATCATTTGTTTAACATCGGCCTATTTCCGCTACCAGGGCCAATCACCGACGTCAGGATACGAGCTACCCCCAACTTGGGACTTTGACCGAACCTCTTCTCTGTCGAAGAGTAGAAATTTTACTTGCCTAACATTTAATAGACAAGGGACCTACTGCTTTACATCCCTTCCAAAGAATGGTATAACACATACACAACCCTCGCCTATGATTGCATACACACAAACCGCTAGAAGGCTGACTTAACGAGGTCGCTGAGTTTGTTGTTACAAATACAAGGTATTTTGGGAGCCAGCAACGTGGCCTAATTTCTTTATATCGTCTTATTTGAAGCTCCACGTTCGGGGCACCATGTCACAAATACAGCAAAGTGTTTTTTGGCTTGTGGTTTTTTAGATGCTTTTTTTTATTTCTCCCTAGCTGGGTTATTATATTAAGTTGGGCGCCACGTGACTTACTGCTACGAAAAATAATTTTACTTTTATTGCCTTGGTACTTGATCGTAGGAATGGAATTTTCTCAAGGTCGATTTTTATTATACGGAGAGGTAAGGTAGCCTGTTCTTATCCTCGTTGATATTTCGGTGTGCAAAGGCACAGCCAAAGGGCTACTCAATAGAGAGCTGAGCAAGACTTCAGCAACTCCTTTTTGGCGGTCCTGGCTTGAGAGACCTGTTTCTACCTTAAATTTTGTAGCTGAAGTATTTAATCAAGCGGCGTATACTTTTTATCTATTGAATTAGGGCAAGAAAAAAATTTGAACAGGAGTCCCTGACAATTTGGCTTTTTTTCTAGTCTGAAAATGACTTTATGAATACTGAAAATATTTTTCAATCAGGTTTGATATGAATTATGAAATTTATTTTTCAAAATCGCTGATGCCAAAAAATAACAGAGGGTTCCTTACAAAAGCGAATTTTACTGACGAGATCAGGTGATTTGTGAGTGTAAAATTTTTTGACTAAGTCGTTAAGACTAAAAAAATAAAATTGGACAGGGAGTTCTTTAGAAAAACGTAAAATTCACAATCACAAAACACTACTGAAAAATTTCTGAAAAAAAATTTTGAGAATCAACAGGCGGGGCAACAAGTTGACCTACAACTCGGATGCTATTAGCCTGCCAAAAAAGTTCGAGAAAGACTTTACAACTTTTCTTAAGAATGATCGATTTGTAAAATCAAAAAAAAAAATCGGATTCGAAAAAAATTTATTTGAGCAGTGTATCTTTTTAAGCTTAATTTGATTTTATTAAAATGAAAATAAATTTGAAAAATTATTTTCAAACGACTAGTTGATAGTTATTAAAAAGTTAAAAATTATTTTTTTTATGTCCTGATGGATTAACAAAATATTTTGAGGGAAATTTATTTTTTGTAAAAATTTTTGGCTGTCGATTCTTAAAATTCAAAAAATTTCAATAAATTCTGAAACTTTTATGGCAGTCTAGTAAACACCCGGGAAACTTAGAATCAACCAAATTTTGTTAAAGAAATGAATTCGAGTTGAGCTTCTATTTCAGAATAAAGTAAATTTTTGAATGTAAAATGAGGTTCGAGAACTTTTCTCAAAAGCCTAGCCTCGCAAATAAAAATTTTGAAAATGATTCTCAGTCTCAGAGTATGCAAGAGTATGCAAGTCACTTACTTACCTGTCCTCGGAGATCTCAGATGAATACCTATATTCTTTTTCAATATCGTTAGATTTTCAATTTTTTTTGTTAGTAGACAGTCTACGTCCGTAGGGGCCTGCTTTGGGTTTTCTAATTTTAGTAAATAAAAGACAATATAGAGTTTTACAATAAAACCTGATGACGGAAGACTCCTCAAGCCAAAACCCACAAATGATAAAAGCTGTCGAAGAAGTGGTTCTGGTTGTCTGCGGTGAATGTTGTAGAAATATTTTATATGTGGTGGACGCCGTTTTGAATATGGTTTTTTATTCTTTATCTAATTCGCTGGAAAAAAAGTGAAATGACATTTTGTACTTTGAGCCCTTGTAGTTTCTGTCTCGGTCATTTCTTAAATATTTCTTATGGCTGAGAGCCTTTTATGTGATCTGGGTGATTTTTTTGATATTATTTTTTAGATTTTTTATAAGTTTTTTGTAGAATTTTCGTTCTACAACATTGTCTTGAGTCATCATCTAATTACTGACTGCGTACTATTGCTTAACTTTCGTACCGAATACGAATACTGTTAAGGCAGATCTACGCTCGCCCACCGGAAAGGAAGTAATAATTATGAATTACTGCGTCTGTATACTACGAATAAGAAAAGAAACATGATAATCTGGATGATGCTACTTCTATATTGCAAGTATAATCCATTTTATTGACAGACGGTTGATCAAACATGGAGACACTTTCCAAAATTATTTCGACTCAAAGTTTTATCTATAAATTAGGGATGCGATAAAATACCCTAACCCGTGGCCGTGACACCTCAATCGATTATCTGTGTTCATTTTTGAAATAGAAAAGAAAATTCAGGGAATGCCAATACTGAAAAGGAAAAACTAATTTTAAAATGTTTCAAAAATTAATTCTGTTTTTAATCAGTTACACGTGTAAGAAAACTAGTTAAGAGCAATTTTTTTTCTTTTTTTTAAACGTCTTATATATGTTAATATCTTGCCGGAGTTTAGCATATTGCTATTACTTACACCACTCAATCAGTGCAGATACACACACAACCATTTCCTGCGACATTTGCCAGATGCCGTGGCTGAGACTCAAAATCAGGAAAGATAGAGAGTCAAACAGAAACACTCTAGTCAACTGTACCACCGTCTCGGTATTTTAAAAACTCCACTCTATATGCATGAGATCTCTTGGTCTAAAGCCTAACGTATAAGCACTGAACCACTGAGCCAACAATTTAGTATTATTTCGATAATTTTTCACTTCCGATTGAGACGGAAATGTCGTCAAAATTACTTATTTCTCACAAATTTATTTTTTTCTTTGGGATTTGGATAGCAGGTCTTTTTCCGAAATCAGTGATATATAATGCTTACCTTATACAATTTTTGAGATATCTGCATTCAAGAGTTTAATATGCTTATATTTGCCTAACATCAAATTCATCACATCAATTTGATATTAAGCTAAAGCAAATTAAACACTTGACGTGGACATGTTATGAATTGCTTAACATATATTGTGTATAATATTATATATTGCTGAAATCAGATAAAGTCAACTGCATAAGGCTAATACAGTTAATTAATTTTGGGAGAAAAAGTGACGTCATTTCCATCTGCACCGGAAATTATTGTTATACATATTGAATTTTTAATTGTCCCCTTTTTGTACTTTTAATTAATTAAAAACAAAACCCATTTTTAAAAAACTTCGATTTTACAACATACATGTTTTAGTTGGTTTTCTGCTTCCAAAATAGGATTCCCTGGGAAAAACCTACAAGATTCTAGGGATGCGCGATACGATACGATATATTTGGGTACTGGTACTTTTCTTTCCCATCCTCGATATTTTGTATCGGTATTACAGCATACGATAGGGTACATTTTTAGCCACTACCTAATCGCATCAAGTATCGACGTAGACTTTGCTTTAATATATTTTTCCAAAAGCTGAAGTTATATCACATCAAAATACTGCAGATTGTTACAAAAATGAAATTTCGGTTGGTTAGCCTTAATAGTAAGGTCACCTAAACTAAATGAGAGATAGAAGAACAAGTATTTTAGTGAAATTATCTGGATGGTCACGGCATGTGGCTATACCATCTAATAGAGGATGTAGAGTTTGTATGTAATATCTATACATTAATTTTTGTAAAAGAGTTTAAAATTTTGATTTAATTTTTTTTAATATTTTTGTTTGTATTTATTGATACTTTTGTATTGGTGGCAAGGTTTTATATTTTATATTGGTGGCAAGAAAGAAAATGTTAAAAAATCCTTTCAATAAGTACCGGATCGGATATGAAACGGTACTCCGTGCATCGGTATTCTTCCGTTCGATATTGTACCCAACCGATAATTTTTAATCGATACGATACGATACGCGAAACCGGTACTTTTCAATGCATCGCACATCCCTAAAAGATTCGTGTATAAATTTTTTCCTAGCTCAAAACTAAAGCCAGAAAATCTAGTAAACTGTCTAAACTGATCATTGGAAACTTCTTCGAAAAAATGTAGGACTCTACCACTTGTTTTCAATAAATTTAATTGTTTTCAATGCAATACTGACAATTCTGTGATAATACTTTGATAAGTAATTAATTAACAAAGCTGCTAAAATTGTGTTACTTTCTCTTAGGTTATAATTGCCTAAGAAAACTTTTTTATAATTTATGCGCAATACTTAAATTTATTCTATAATAGTAGAGAGAAACTAGTAGTTTTTCTAAAAAGTTTTCAAAGCCAGTTAGAAACTTAAGGGAAGCCATAAAAATAATTTTTATTTTACAAAATAGCTTTATTAAAATTACCTTGATGACGTTCTGCAAGACAGCGGCGAACATAAGTGCATAATATCCAAGACTTGGAAGTCGTCCAATTAGTAACATTAATTCAATCCAAGCCAACAGAACGGCGATACTTGTAACGTGCAACACCCAATTAGGAGCATCTGGAAATTGAGGGGAAATATTTATCACGGATTAGTTTAGGATTGATAGCAAGGGACGGATTAGTTTTGACTTAGCATAGAGTTAGTATAAAGCTCTATTATAAACATTATTTATAACCTTTTATTCAAACCCATTATTAGTTAAAAGAGAGATTTAAAAATGAACTAATTATGTTTAACGAATTGAAAATAGTCAAAATTTACTAAAAGTTTTATTGCTCTATCACTTAAAATAAATTGGGGAATATAACTTCAAACTATAGAGCATGCTGAATAATTTTTAATAATCAGTTACGAAACATGCGAAGCAGTAATTGCGACAAGCAATCGTCACGAGATTAATCCAAATCTGAAGACAAGATATCATCTGGCATACACAGATACCATCTGAAAACCAGCTTCTGACTATTAGTCCACATCAGTACGGAAAAGGTAAATGCACTCTGCCCACGACAAGTAGACCAGTTATTACAATGGAGCCAACATAAGATGGCGACTTAAAAGGAACACTATCTACTGACCACTAGGTCATTTAAGGTAAACGTAACTCTAGGATGGTCATTTGATGATTATTCATTGCCTGATGTTTAACCTAGGGGAAAAAATTCCAAAACTGCACATGTTTTTTCTGAATAATCCAAATTCGAAAGGAAAAAACAATTTAATGTCAAATGAAAATGTTAAGGCCAAAATTTTACTCCTTGCATATGAGGAAATAAATATGTGACTTTCCGCTGAGTATAAAAAATGAGTGTTACATAAATATGTTTCACTTCCGGTTCAACTGGAAATTACCTCAACTTTTTTTATTTCAAGTGACAAACCTTATATATTTAGTTCAATTTAAAGAAAATTTCTTTCTAAATTTAGCAATATGTAATATGTTATCATCATCTTTCATGTTTAATAAATTACTGGAAAAACACTGAGGGAGTTTCCATAAAACACCATATACTGCACTCAACGCGAGTTTCGTCAACCAAGTTGGCATCATCTGGAGATGATTAAAACTAACCATATGCTAACAATGTATCCTATTTATACTTAAACTATTGTTAGGGCTCGGTAAACCGTGACTTACTCACTATAGAACGGATTATAATATAGTCCTATATGATGGGATTGGCCTTCTGCCACTATTCATACTAGATTCACAATTTATAATATCCAAGCTTTTAAATGCATCCAGCTGTCTAGTATTTGTTACATTCCTAATTAAATCCTAAATTGCTACTATATGTTTTATAGTTGTTCTCAAACGCATTCTGGGTAACATTAGACTTATCAGTTCTATCATATTTGAGAAGTTCCTTGAATCTAGTTTGAATTGATCGTCTAGACTGTCCAACATTGTTTTAATTATAGTCCTTACAACTAATTCCGTAAATACCCGTCTTTTAGTTTGTTTCAATTTTATCTTTTGGATTGCCTAAAACTTGTAATTTATTTCCCAATGAATGACCCACTGTAATACCTATATCTTCAAAAATATTACTAATACCGCTGGTGAATCGAGAATCGTATGGAATCGATACAAATTTCGGATTTTCTCTTTAATTTTGAAAAGTCGAAGAATTTTGAGGTGTCAATTTAAATTTGCGTTTCCTAATTTTTTTTATAAATTAAACTTACAGAATATCCATTACTCGCAGCTATATCCTAAATCAATGCCTGTTCCTTTTCAAAACTCTTCTTATTGATAGGGAGGCATAATAGGCAATGAACCATAAAATTAAAACTCTCCATTTTGTGTTGAGCACAATGGTGAGAGTTCTTAGGGATATATCTTAGAGTACTGATACGTTTTCCATATATATCAAATTATAACTTATTTTCACTGTTTCTAATTAATAATACATCTAAAAATGGTAGTTGTTCAGAGTTTTCAATTTCATATGTGAATTTGGCTGATGAGAAACGACTGTTTAATTTAGAAACAAAGTTGTCAGTATCAGTGACTTTTGTACTAAACACTGCAAATATAGCATCCACACATCTAAGCCAAACCGTGAGAAAATTCTCGATTTATTCTTTTGATTCTGTTTCGATTTTGTTGAAAAAGCGCCTGTCAATGAATGGTGACAGAGAGTTACCCATTGCCGTTGCTTCATGTTGTTCGAAGAAATTTTCATTGAATCGAAAGCAATTTAATTTCACGCAGAGTTTATTGAGTTAATGACATTCTATTATTACATTTTGACTGAGATTGTTTGATTCGAGTAGATCCTTAAGGCAGTCTGCGGTATCGGAACACTTGGAAATGAAGGAGATTAAATGTCGCCATCTTGCAACTAGATATTTTTCACCTTATTAATGAAATCATTGGAATTAATCACAGATGAACTATGTGGTACAATGGATAAACTTTCAAACTCCTTGGTTAATTATTTTGATAGGTGGTAATTCGGCGATCCAATTGCTGAAACAATAAGTCGCACCGACTTTCCTGATTTATGTATCTTAGGCACGCAGTGCAATCTAAGTACACTTGGGTTAGATACATATAACCTCGTCTTTAAAGTATATGTCTTACTTCAGTAATCATTTTTTGTGATGGATTACTAGATAGTTTTTTATAAGGAATTACTAATCAGGTTGCCTCCCTTTCACAGTAGTCCTCTTTATCTAAGATAACAGCCTCATTACTCTTATCATCTTTTAAGTATAAACAATCCTTTTTATGCAACCGTTTGTGTATTTTGGCTTTCTGTATTCTTTAGTGACAATGTTTGTTGAAATTTGATTTCTGCAATCTACTCGGACAAACCCCTTAGAGGAATCAAGATGGTACTGAATTGAACTTTCAACACTTGCAATAATCTCATCTAGAATGCCTTCAGATGCAGGTAATGCAAAATGTTATCCCATGTTAAAGATATCAATTCTTTCTTTATCAAACGGCTGTAAGAAATAATGTTCTATAATGCTGAAAACTTTTTTAAGGAACACTTTCTTTTGACACACTACTGATTAATCTTTTGAGATTTTTTTTGTGATGACATTTTCTTATTAAATTTAGTATTAAAAGATAGAAAAATGTTCCTCTAAAAGTCACACCGCTGTTCAAGTTTTAAATTATTTAATTTCTAGATCCAGTCATTTCTGCTTTACAAATATTGTAATTTTATCTGAAATGTGTGAAGATTTTGGAATTTCAACATGAACATAATAATTTAGAATAACTGAACGGCGTTTGCAGATTATTATAAACCAAATATCTGACCTTATTAATCTAATTTTAGCACTAATCTATTTGCGAAACGCACATCGAGTACAGTATATAGTGTTTTGGTGTTTTGTGAAATAGTACGTCAGTGTTATCTTCATATCAAAAATTAAAACTTTTCTTTTCGAATTCAAATTCCTCAGAAAACATACATAAGCATCGTTTCAGAATTTTTTCCCTAGTTGAAAAATCAAGCGTGAGGAACTTAAAATTATTACCCTGTACCTACACTTATTAAATTATTTTATTTCAATATTTAGTTGAATCCAAATTTGCCTTATAATTAAAATTTAAAAAAACGTTTTAAACATATTTCGAAATTTTGATTTGCAAAAAATGAACTTATTATTATGTAACAATATGGTAACTCTATTTTAGTGAAAACATAAGCTTAACTAAATATACGACATCCAATTTGTACCTTTTAAACAATATTCAGAATGATATAATCGTATCTTATATGACAAGAAGGTCGTTGCAGTTTCATTGAAAATTTTCTAAATTATATCATTTTAACTTAAGATATTATTATTTTGTTTATCTTAATATTGAGACTAACATCGCCGCATTTAATATCATAATGATATCATTTTTGCTGTAATATTATGATTAGAGTTGTAGATTTTTTGGAAACTACTAAATTCTATCTGTTAGCAAATATACAAAGTAAGTATAGAGATTTTTTTTTGCATTTTTGACCATCAATAACATGGTAAATTATTTATTGTCAAGAGATATCGAACGAACTTCTGTCCACTCGATTTTTTCCAAAAATTTATACAAAAAAATGTGCAGTTAGTATTTCTCCATCTAGTGCATAAATGGGTACAACTCCCTCAATACCCAACAATTTGTGACACTCTATACAATAAATTATTTTATTAAGTATTATATATTCTACCAAATATACACACAACCAATCTTATATGAAATCATCCAATATCTAGGACTTTTCTGATGTAATTTGTATTTTAATTTTATTCGAATATAACTAGGTTTTAAGAGATATATTTTTACAAAATAATCCATAAATACCAAAGAAATTACAGGAAAGTATAATACCGATTTTTTATTTTATTAAGCACTACAGGTGATACAACCCCCTGTATCCCTGAAGGTACCTCAAGGTACATTGTGTGGGAGGGCTACACATTTAGAGCAATGGACACACACCAATGTCCGAGTATGCTAGGATTAATTTCTGGTTTAGAGAAAATTCTAGCTTCTCAACCGGGGAGCGAACCCGAGACTCAAGGATGAGAGGTAAGTGTTCTTACCATTCGACCATAAAGTCGCATTGAATGAACCTTAAAAATCTTATTAATAACTAACGGAAGTTAGAGTAGGCACCATCTCTAGGCTTCTATATATACAAGCCTCTATTCATCGCGGTATGCTTTGTAACAACTTGTCAAGTCGATTATATTCAGATCTGACGAACATAATAGCTATCACCACTTTTAAGTTGTAGGTAAATTTAAGCTGTATGATTTTCATGTGGGGGCGCATTATCATACATAATCGTCTATAGTCTCTTCCACCATTGAACAAATAATATTAGTTGAACATATTTGGGACCAGTTAATAATGGGACAAGGGAGTTCCTTCTCCTGCCATTATATTTTTCCAGAACCATACTGAACCTCTATTTAGGTATAGAATGAATACTTTCGATCCAATAACTTTTAGAACTGAAATTCGTCCATCGTCAAATTTAATTTAAATTTTGGTCTCATCTAAAGAAATGAGTTTTTTCCAATCATCAATAGCCACGTTTTGATATCGTCTACACCAGTGATTTAACCTGGTGTATTTGTATTCTCGTGACAGATCTTCCCTTCTAGTGTGTAAATTGGCTCCTTGAAGCCTATTTGTTGTTGTCTTGGCAGAAACGTTTACGTCTGTACTTTCCAAATATTTCGTACATTGTCATGCGAAGCATAGCGATGTCTTCTACCAATTTGTTTTATAAGGAGGTCTGTTATAAAAGGTATCAGCTTCTAGGTACATTTTGTAAATTTTGGAAAAACGCATTTTGAAACGGAAAATCAGCTATTTATCTTCTGGATGTAATACATTTGGTGCTCCCAACTTGTAAACATACACATCTGGACTACCCTTCTCTATCAAGAGATGGTGCGTTCTATCACTTGTGGCTTTAATCTACAAGAACTTCAAAGAATATTGGTCTAACATCATTGCGATATCATCCCTTTCGGTAGCCTGTAGTGCCTACTAATGAGTTCATAAGGAAATGAAACATGTATTCTCTTCGTAAATATTTGCTGGCAATACTAATTCTACATGCCTGTTGATTTCATCGGAATAAAAGAATCATAGCTTGTCATTTATGACATGTTAATACACTGATACTATTTCTTGAAATCTTGATATGTTTTTACACAATGTACATGGTTATTCATTGTAAATTACCCACTCCTTATCATCGTTATTATTGCCTATAAAAAAAAAGTTTAAAATAAAAGTTGTGTGGTTATGACTGGATTTTGTTAAAATGCTATCAAGTACAGTGGCGTGCAAATTTCGAGGATACAAAAAATAATATATTTTTTAAATGGGATACCCTGTATATTATTAAATTTTTGGAATGATCCTTTGTTCCTGATATCAAAAATATACCATGTGTTACCCCTATCATATTCCGTTTTTGAGTTATTAAGCATCGAAAATTTTAGTTAAATTAGTACTGTATATATGGAAAAGTTAACATTATTAAAGTGAGCTATGAAAATGAATGATTTTTTTTATTTGTTTCACCAATCTTTTTCTGTTGTGCTTGTTTTCCCACGACCTTCGATTTTTCCTATTAAAGACTCCTGCCCTAAAAAAGGATGATTCATCATTTTAGTAAAAAAAATCGGGATTTTCATCCAATTTTTGAATCATCTGGAGGCAAAAGTCCAGCCTTTTCCTTTTATGAGCCTCTGTTAAAACTTGTACGGGTAAAATTTCATATGGTCTGTAGCTGTTATTTTTTAACGTACGTAAATTTTGGAATAACTTTTTACCTAATTGATCGACTGCATTATTTTATACTACATTCAGAATTTTCTAAAAATAATACAATGTTTCAAAAAAGTCTATTCACGAATAAATATGGATAAGCTTACCTTCGAAATGAAGCAGTATATCTAGCTGTTCTTCCTGGTTTGCTAGAACTACACGATTTATTCTACTAAAACTGGACGTATTATTCACCTTTAGGTAAATATTTATGAACGTATTTTCTGGTGGTGTTGGTCGATTTGGATACAACACTCTATATACTCTTTTTGCTACACGTTTTATTTTGTTATTTTGTATAAAACAAGTAAATATTTGGACTTTTTCTTCCTCATTGTAAACCATTTTAATTATTTCATTAAAGAAATGTCACATCAAACATAATAGTTGTCATTTTCATAGCTCACTTTAACAATGTTAACATTTCCATATTCACAACAACTAGTTTAACTAAGATATTCGACATTTAATAACTCAAAAACGGTATATGGTAGGGATAACATATGGTATATTTTTGAAAACAGGAACAAAGGATCATTCCAAAAATTTAATAATATACAGGGTATCCCATTTAAAAAATACACTATTTATTTGCAACCACGAAATCTGCACGCTACTGTACTTTTGATAGCATTTTAACATAATTCAGTCATAATCACACAACTTTTATTTAAGACTTTTTTTCTATAGGCAATAATAACGATGATAAGGGGTGGGTAATTTATAATGAATAACCCTGTACGTGTTTCTATCACAAGAGGGTTATAACTATATGAAACATTTTTAAAAAATTCATTTGTGATTACGTTGCCTGATTCCATATTTTAGTTGTGGTAACTCTATGAGTATTAAATTTATATTGTTAACCATTTGATATTTGTAGTGAAATAGAAAGCTAAAGTTTCCTAATTTGTTAAAAAGCCCATAATTAATTATTACTGAACTGCAGAATTAGAATTATTAAACAAGCAACCACTTACTGCTTCCACTTGAATCACTTGAAATATTATCCACTGTTACGGCCACGGTTAATGAGAGGCAAGTGCAAATTAAATTCATCCACATTTCATATCGTCGCAAATAATTCCTGCGGACTAAAAATACACTGCAACAGAAATTGTAGAGAAGTTTGTAATGTTTGGAACTGATACTCAAAACTAGAATATGCGGTGAAAGCCTGCATTTTCCTTCATAATGAAACACTGAATATAATCAATGCTGATTTTGTTACATTAAAATAACAGCATTAACGTGATGTTAATAGATTATTACGTAAATAATGCTTTGCTTACTTACTAACACAATGCTATCAAAATTACATTTTATCTTTTGATTAAAGGATTTAGTTCAATTATGGAATGAACTGAAAATGTAATAACGCTAAAAATTTTTTCTAACTTTTACAAAAAACTTTTCACAGATAAGTATAACATATATCTTTTTAAACAACTAATTATGTTCCCGGCAATTTCTCAAAACGTTGAAACTTGGATTATAAAAAAGATAATATGCACCTTATGTTCAATACGACTCAATAATCGTATTTTTAACTCTAACTACTCCGGTTAATAAAACCAAAAATAAATAAAACAAAAGTACTCACCAGTTGAACAATCACTTCAAAACTTTAAAACATCCACAGACATGTGTTGCTGCATGTCTGCGTCGTCAGTGTGGCCCTTTTATAATCCAAGTTTCAGCGTTTTTGGCAAATAGGCGGAAAATAATTGTTTAAAAATATATATGTTGCACTTATCTGTGATAAGATTTTTGTAAAAATTGGAAAGTAATAATTAAGTAGCAAAAAATTTTTTAGCGTTATTATATTTTCATTTCATTTCATATTTTAATAGAACTTTTACCAAGAAAAGGATAGCTAATTTGTTTTAAATTATTCTAACCCTACGGGAAATTTCCTCTATATAATTTCAATTACTCTGTTCTCTGAGGCCACTAATATTTATTACTAGAGGGCGGAATATATGCAAAATAAAATATATATATATATATATATATATATATATATATATATATATATATATATATATATATATATATATATATATATATATATATATATATATATATATATATATATATATATATATATATATATATATATATATATATATATATATATATATATATATATATATATATATATATATATATATATATATATATATATATATATATATATATATATATATATATATATATATATATATATATATATATATATATACAGTGAGCACGTAAAGGTTGGAATAAATTCCGTAAAATCGTTACAAAGCAAGTGACAAAAATTCGCTCAGACACGTCGATTTTTAAATTCATTTCATAATTTGTTTATTTAAAATAAAAATTTTTATATACTTTTTTAAAAAAGTTATGACGTCATCGGTAATTTTTTTAAATGGCAACCCCCATTTTTAAAAATTTCATTTAGAAGGAGCACATTTTTTTTGCATACAGTACGTTAAATTCTAAGGCATATTAAATAGAACGAAATTATCGAAAAAAAAAATCTGAACTACTTTTAACAATTTAATAAAACAGAAATACAAGAAATAATAAATCCAGCAAAAAATAATTAAATTAAATGTTCAAATTGCGCACCATTTACTTCTTGACAATGCCCAAGCCGAAATTCAAATTCTCGCAAAACGTTAGTAATTGTTTCGGGTTCAATTCTTCCACATTCGTACCTAATTCTGTCTTTTAAGTCCTCAATGTTATTCGGTCTATTAAAATATATTTTGGATTTAAGGTAACCCCATAATAAATAATCCAATGGAGTTAGGTCCGGAGATCTAGCTGGCCATTCTAATGAACCGCGTCTACCAATCCATCTGTCTGGGAAAATTTCGCTTAAATAATTACGCACTATTACCGAATAATGCGGTGGTGCTCCATCTTGTTGAAACCATATGGAGTTCTCCGGTACATTAGGGGGTTTTCGCCATTTGGATATAGTGCGGCAAGTCCCGGTATTGTGTTTTGTTGGAGCAACTCCAAATATTTTACACCATTTAATGACCCGTCAATAAAAAATGGACCCAAAATTGTAGTCCCAACAATTCCAGCCCACACGTTTACTTTCTGTGGAAACTGGTTATGTACCTCCATCATCCAGTGTGGATTTTCATGTGACCATTATCGACAGTTTTGCCTATTTACAGCGCCATTTAAGCAGAAGGTGGCCTCATCAGAGAAAAGTACTCGACTTAAGAAATGTGGATTGGTATTACATCGTTCCATCATGGTTTCGTAAAACTGTACTCTGCGGTCGAACTCATCTTCGTTAAGCTCGTGAACTAAAGTTACTTTATATGGGTGCCATTTATTCTTTTTCAAATATTTTAAAACAGTCGACTGACTAATTGACTGCTCTACTGCGACTTCGCGACTTGGTTTGTAAGGATTGTCCTCCATTGTCAGTAAAACATCTAACTGTTTATTTTCTGAAATTGCAGGACGACCTCTCTTACATGACCACACTCTCGGAACCTATTTTCTATTTTGCTAACAGTTGATTGTGTAATCGGTCGATCAGGGTGTTTATCGTTAAATAATTCAGTAACCCGAGTTCGTGTTCGGGACATGTCTCTACAACCAATCATCACCAAAATCTCAAATCGCTGTCTCTCACCTAAACGTTCCATTATTAAAACTTTAAATACAACTGAATGTGAGTAAATGTGAACTAACGTGACAGCCAGATCCGCTTTTCTACGTAGATGAAAAAAAGCGTAAACATGAAAAAAAGTGTAAGTCGTAAAACAGTTCCTCTACCAGGGGTCAACCATAAGTAAAACACGTGTGTGTTAAATTGTTTTTTTCTCGATAATTTCATCATGCAACATGCAATAGAATTTAACGTACTGTATGCAGAAAAATGTGCTCTTTCAAATGAAATTTTTAAAAATGGGGGTTGCCATTTAAAAAAATTGCCGATGACGTCATAACTTTTTAAAAAAAGTATGTAAAAAATTTTTTTTTTAAATAAACAAATTAAGAAATGAATTTAAAAATCGACGTGTCTGAGCGAATTTTTTTGTCACTGGCTTTGTAACGATTTTACGGAATTTATTCCAACCTTTACGTGCTCACTGTATATATATATACAGGGTGAGTCTTAAGTGCGTAGTTATATTTAAACCACCGATTCTTGATATCTGTAGAAACCCACTGACACATTTTTTTTCTTAATTCCCACGTAAAATTGAGTTATCGACTTTCAAAAAAATAAGATGAAATTGTTTTGGAACTGCTGATTGCTAGAAACATTCCTCATTTTATCTGAAATAGTGCATTGACCTTTAGCAGTGTTGCCGCATTTCATATACAATTTAAATAATTACCTACTTATGCGATTAAGTGCTCCATTTGAAATAATTTTTAAACATTTTAAAATACCTTTTAATATAAGAAATGTATAAGTTTGCCTTTTTCTTGCATCAATTAAACTTTCAAGTGTTTCGTAAACTAAAACCAAATTTTCCGATAAACAGTAAACATAAAATGCTACTGACAATTTTGATTTCGTTTTTTCAGTTTATAAAAGAATTATTATTTTTTAACAAGTAGTAGTTACTTACCCTGCGATTATAATAATTTGAAGTAATCTTGTAATTTATTAATAAATAAATCGTTTTCTAAGTCATATGTTCGGCTGGTTCATTGATCTGATATGTAGGTCAAT
>JANEYF010003127.1:0-44929 GCA_029963845.1 Rhamnusium bicolor
AATATGAGTACCATTGCTGCAAAATGCTTTTTTTTTCAAAAGCCAAGGGTTTGTACAAATAAATTATTAAGTACTCCAAAAAACAATTCTCCAAGTAATACGTAAAATTTTACCATTATTGTAATCGCACTGTTTGTCCAATTTGGTGAATTCTACAATTTTTAAAACATTTTTGTTTGCTTAAAATGTAAAAATTTTCAGAAAAGAATTTTGGAAATATTAAGTTATCGAGCGCAATAGATAATATAAATATTTCTCCTTTATTTGTTTATTTAAAATGCTGTAATTAAGAGTTTTTTTTAACAGTTTTTCGGAATAACGTTAAACCAAGCGTTAAACTGATTATAAGTTAATGTTCTAAAATGAATTTTCACTATATCTCCAAAAATAACCGAATTTTACTTAAAACTAATAAGTGATTCCCGAAAAATAATGATAGTTAATGTGTGGGTGAACTCCTGTGAGGCGTCGAAAGCCACGAAAGGACTGTCCGGCATAGGGTATTTCGAAATAATAATAATAATAATAATAATAATAAGAGAGAACGGGAAATGCTGGATTTATTGGAACTACTCGTTCCCGACGATCAAGCAAATCCAAGCCAACAAGCCTGACATAGTCCTCCTTGACCATTAACACACGGTGATGTATATCATCGAGTTCTCAGCACCTGCGGAGAAATGGACCAAATATTGTGATCTCCGGAACGAGCCCCAAGTGCTATACCCAGGCTGCTCTGTAAAAATGGTCGTCTTAATAATTGATGCATTCGGAGGGATAAAGTCTACGTTGCTCTTGGAATTGAAGATCATACCGGCCTGCCAAAAATCAGTCGAGTGGCTGGCAGGCCAAATGCACAGGCGGTCATTCTGGGTTCCCTCCATCTGCTTAGGGAGTGGCTGTAGTTAATGTGCAGGGGAGACTACCGTGAGGCGTCGGAGGCCACGGGAGGACCGTCCAGCGTCGGGAAACTGGAAAAAAAGATTAATAATAATAATAGTCTTTATTGGTAATAAATAATAACACACTGAACTGATTCTGCGGTTGGCTCCTTGTGAAACATCATTAAATATTTTAGATATATGAGAGAAATTTGCTTTTTAATGTTTCAGAAATATTTTATTAGAAACTCTACACGTGTTTCGGCTTTTTATGCCTTTGTCAAGAGTACTATTCGGTATTCCCTGTACTCTTGACAAAGGCCTAAAAGCCGAAACACGTGTAGAGTTTCTAATAAAATATTTCTGAAACATTAAAAAAGCAAATTTCTTTCATATATTTAAAATAAATAATAACAATATTTGTTTACAAAAATATACTTGAAAAAAGAAAAGTAGTACTATTTATATTTATTACCAAAAGGCCTACTTAAAGTTTTGTACCTTTAAAAATACATTTTTTGGTATAAATTATAAAACCTCCATAACGTTTGAACCTATGTCAATCAAATTTTAGTACATAGTTTATAATAGACACAATATAATGAATACCTAATTTCTTCAATTTTCTCGACACTGGTGCTCTGTTTTGAAGATAATCGCAGTTAAATGTATTGACATTTTTATATCGTACAGTAGTGTGACTTGAGTTGTTCTATCGATATTTGACTTTTGGAAGTTTACTTTTGGGACACCCTGTATAATAAAATTATTTCACGTATGTTATGACCTACTTATAGTGAGATAATTGTGATATTTGATTTTCTAAACATTGTACTCTGAAAGCTCTTTAATTGTAGTGTGTTTGTATTTACAAATGAAAAGATGCATACATAATGTAGGTACCATTGAAACAGATGATGGTCCATTTAACATTTGAAAAGACCAGCTGACTATAAAGGACCTGCGATAATAAAATAACGGGGTCAAAGAAGTTCTGGGAATTTCTAAGGAGCTTGCCTGTCTTCATATTTGACTGCAAGAGGCGATAATGTGTCCCAGGTGTACGAGAGAAAACAACTTTTTTACTGGTTTCATTATAGACGGGGTTTCTCTAAGACCTGCTGTAGCTAGACCTTCCTCAGAGGAAAGGAAATGACCACGTTTTATATCGAAATTTTACGTCTAGGAACATTAAAATTTCGTAATCAAGTTTAATATAACGTAATACCTAAAGTAATTCATGTTCATGTTTAAATATTGAGCTTATTTAATGTTATACATTAACTTTTTAGGGTATTAGCATATAAATTGAAATGAGGATTGAAGGATTACTATTTTATTTTAAGGAAAATATAAAGTTCCAACTAAGGAAAGGCCAGCTTTAGGTGTTCGACTTACTTCAGCTGTTGTCCGTTGATAAAGTAAATCGACAGACGGCAGTATGTTTTTAAAAAATTGCAATATTAATGTTCTTAAATGATTAATATGTTGAAACCCGAAGCTTTTAAAAACAAACTTGATAATTATCGTTCTGGATCATGAATTTACGTACTACATTTTTCTTTTTTATATATGTATAGAACATTTATATAATATTTAACATTGTATCTCGTTCTGTATGTTTGTGTAACCGTAAAATTTAAATTTAAGTTTGTTGTATTTCATATTTGTATTTTTTATATTTTTAGCTTAATGGGGTTCGCTCCCCTGCTCTTCTCAATATGTAACGATAATATGAATAATAATATTATTTATTGGAACTACTCGTTCCTGACTGTCAGGCCAATAAACCAATAAGCATGACATAGTCCTCTTCCTTCTAGATTCTCTTCTTCTCCCACGTCTATGGGAGGGGTGCAAGGATTCTTCAGCCTGGAGCGTATGTATAACTGTAGGTGTTTTCGGGTTATAATTTTCGGATAGTTCGAAAACAATCCCCGAACTGCGCAGAACTACGTTCGCAGTTGTTCAATCCATAGAATTATTCCCTGACTGTCCAAGAACAATCGCTTGCCTTAGAAAACCCGAACATCCCCAACCCTTCATTTATAGATTTAGATAAAGCACGATTAGATCCTAAACTAACTTTGCTGGCGTCACAACACACTGCCGCTAGTGCCCCTTCGCTTACGAGCATGCGTAAAACATAATCAAAAAAATAGTTCTCACTCTAAACCAGGGACTAATTTGATAATCCTTAAATCGTCCGAGAACAATTCTGAATTAAACGCGAACACTAAAGTCCTATTTCGAGAACGGTTCTTTCGATGAATCCCGAACACCTGAATTACAACTGCGCAAACTCCAGACGGTTTTAGGACAGTAATTGCGAGAACCCGAATAAACCTAGGTAGTACTAAGTATGGAATGTAACATAATTAGAAGCTCGGATCCACTCTTACGGTGCAAGCACCAAAGCTGCAGATAAACTCGGTCTCGTATTCAACACCAGACGAGGAAGTTGGCGAGGTACTGACGTTGAATCGGTTACTGACCTTCAGCCGAATCATCTGAGAATCTGAATAAAAGCTGCTGAATGGAGCATTCTGTTTCAACAGCACGTCGTTAATGCCAACATGTCTTATAAGACCATAGAAACACTAGGCTTATCGACTAGGCTGACATTCGTCTTTCTAAGGTGAGCCGGGCTTAAGTTGGAGACTGAGGGATTCACTGCGGCCTGTCAGAATCCTGTTATCCACACCTTGGTCTACCGTAGCTACATGTGACTTGTGGAGATTCCTAATATCAACTAGAATCGATCGCGCACCTACTTTCAGCCTGTTCCTTATATGGGTTAGACCAGGCACTAGTGCCTTCGGAGATACTGATTTCGTTATCAAGAACGAGAAATTGGCGATTTGTTGGAACTACGCGTTCCTGGCGGTTAGGCTAATCCAAGCAAATAAGTCTGACATAGTTCTCCTCGACCATCAATTCAAGGTGATGTATGTTATTGTCATCAAGTTGTTAGCATCTGCAGAGAAAAACATATCTTAAAAGAGGAGGGAAAACGGACCGAAGATCTTGATCTGCGACACGAGCCTCAAGTGCTGTACCTACCCAGGTTCCTCGGTCAGGATGATTTTCTTAATATAGTCGGTATATTCGGAGGAATGACGCCGACGTTGCTCTTGGAACTGAAGATCATATAGGCCTATCAAGGATAGCAGAATGGTTCTAGGTTCTCTCCGTCGGCTTAAGGCACACGATTTGGGCATCTGCAGTCACTAACCCTGTATGATGTGGGGTGTGGCTGTAGTTAATTCGCCGGCACAACTCCCGACGTGACGCCACGGAAGGAGTGTCCGGAATCAGATCTTCAAAAAAAAAAAAACTGGATGACATTTATGTTTATATTAAAACAAGGCGTCCCAATATAACATGTCAATCTTTTAAAGGTAGATTTTAGACACAAAATTATGACAATTGAGTTAAATATACCTGTATCCGAAATGTCACCATTTTTGAGATAGTCTCAAACTCAGATTAATTCTACAAAATTAATCTGAGGTTTCAAACGTGAAAATATATATTTTTAAATATCATCTGAACTGTTTGTGATATCTTTTGTAGTTTTAGTATACGAAATTAGGTGTTTTCGTTACACCTTCTGTAGAAATTTGAAGCACATCGATTGATTCATTTATCTAGATCATCTGTCTTGTGACAACCAAACATTTTATCGTGATCTACAATGATGATCCTATGTAAATCAGAAATAAAGATCATCTCATTTGCGAGATTTCTTTGCTCTTAGGATTTTTTTGATATCTTTGGCAATTTTAGTGTTATTTAGTAGGCAAAATACAAAAATTAATAACAATAACAATTTTAATTAATTAATTTACATTTAACTGGAATTTTACAAGAACTTATATCTGAGCAAGTTGACAGCTCTCGTCATTAATTTTTCTGTAATCAGTTGAGAAAAGACGTAAAAACATCCTCACTTACCCCCAGCTATGAACGAGTTTTGTACAAAAAATTGTTTCATCGTTAGCGATATAATGATTTAAGATATTTAAAATTTTATCGTCAAAGTGCAAATTAAAATCGTTTCTAGACTACTTTCGGCATTCAGTGACATTAAAGCATTAAAAAGCTACTTCTGCAAATGCAATTATTCGTTTAATAACTAAATAGGGTTCTCCAATTATAATAGCAAACAAAAGTATACGATTCAAAATAAATCTATAAATAATAACAAAATTCTTTTATACATTGTACAAAAGCCATATTTACATTCTCATACTTTCTAAATGGATTTGTTCTTTACAACCCTAAGCTTTTACAATAAATGAAATATGAAAAGACCCCCTACAATCCCTCATTCACAATAATTATTTATTTAAAACAGTCTGACCATAAAATCTGAAACACAATACCCAGCATTAAATATTTCACAAGAGCTTATAAAAAATTTAGTGTACTCCACATTCCATTACTTTTTTTGTTCCTCTGTAAATAAAGATGCGTTGTTTATTCTCAAAAACCATGGAAACTCGATACGGTAATGAAAACCTGCATATAATAGGCAAACATATGTTACCCGAATGGATCTGGTCGAAGGGAAGACATGGGTGATATAATGAGGGACACGGGCCCGTTTCAAATTATTGGCAAAGGCCACAGCCTTCTTTACGTAGGTTACAGGGTGAACCCGCGAGAATTCCCACCCCTTTTTCTCCGTTATTTTTGGAGTTAGAAAGACGTTTCAAAAAACAGATTTTGAATTTTATAATTTTTTTTTACGATAACATCAATGAATATATATGGTATTTCATATAAGTGTTACCCACCCAACTTATATATTTTTTTAAATAGAACACCCTTAGTTTTTTGAAATCTACATTTTATTACGAATTCAATAAAATACACAACATATTTGCATTATTCGTTTGGAAGATGCTGTTAAAATATGCTTCGAGTAAATTCCTGCGTTCATTTTCAGAATAATACATAATTTTATTTAATAGAAATATTTCACACGCAAGTTATAACAACAGAAAATGACAAGTTAATCGACTGACGAAATTTAATTATTTAGACGCTTATTTACTTTTCCATAGGCGAATACTAATCTAGAAAATTTCTAATCTATTTTTGAAAATTAAGAAATTATATTTCATTCACGTAGTTGTTAATGTATCATCACGTTTTTATTCTTTGTAGAATCAAATGTTTCGACTATAATCTTTTTTCTTTGATCACGTTTACAATCAGAACAAAAAATTTAAAACATAGTCAAAGAATATACAGGGTGTTTCCAATTTAATGAGCAGGACTTCACCAGCGTATAGAGAAGTTCATTTTAAGCAAAATATTCTGAATCAACATATTCTTCAAACCTCTTCGTTTTCGAGAAACAGGGTGTTGAAATTTCTAAAAAACAATTGTTTTTCCCATTATCTTGTGAATGGAAAGAAAGAATCATTTTTTATGTGGAGAAAATATTTGTTGAATTGCTTTCTACTTACATACTTACTGGGTGCATTTTACTATTTTGTTAAAAAAAATAATGGCATGTTTTAAAGGCAATATTCCATCATTTGTGGAATCCTCAGATATTTTAAGAAGAAAAGCTATTCTTTAATTTTTTTCCTAGGTTGCATGATTTTTGAGTAAAATTTAATAGCTTTGCGGTATCTGTTAGACGATATTAGAGTAGGCTTTGGGTCCTTTTGAACGAAATTAAAATGGCTGAAAGAGAAACTCGATACGAAACTAGGGTAAAATAGTGGATTATGGCCCACTCTATACACTACAATAATAAATAATCATTTATTAACGAGAACATAAAAAAATAGAATTTTAAAACATAAACCAAATAGCTGGTTTCTAAACTAAAGATGTTCAAAGTGAGACCCATTTTCTTGAATAAAAACTCGGCATCTCTTTATAATGGACTGCTGAACTCTTAATAGTTGATTTCATCGTATTTTACAGTTTTACAAATGGTTCCTAATATCTCAATTAATTATTCCCTGCTAGCAGCAGGGAATAATAACCTTATCTTTTATAAAATCCCAAGCAAAAAAAATCGAGAGGAGTGATATCTGGCGAACGGGGCGGCCGTTAAACTGGTTGGCCACGTCCGCTCCATCGATTCGGATAAGTTACATTAAACCATTCTCGAACATTCTTCCGTAATGAGTCGGACAACCGTCAAGCTGAAACCAAGCATTTCGCCTTGAACCAAGTTCAAGATTATCCCACATATCTGCATGTGTTGTTTCAAGAAATTTCAGAAATAATACTGATGTTAATCTGGGAGGTAGAGAATAGGGACCAATAATATTGTTTCTCAATAAACCAAGCCATACGTTTACGCTGAACTCATTCTGGATTCAATGTGGATTTTCGTGGTCCCAAACATGTAGGTTGTGAATATTAACTACTCCTTTTTTTGGTGAAACAGGATTCATTAGTCCACAATATTTTTCACAAAAAATTTGGATTATTTCTCACAGAATTCAACATGAAATGACAAAAATTTAAACGATGTGTACTATCACCTGGATGTAAACCTTGAGCACGCTGCAAATAGTAAGCACGTCACTGGCTATTTCGTAAAGTTCTCCATACAAAAGTAACAGGAATGCCAAGAATTCTTGAAGCTCTTCGATTATTCATAGATGGGCCCCTATCAAACATTCGAAGGATCGTCTTGTTTCTGTTCCTCACATTATTCAAATTTCTGTTTTGCTCCTGTCTTGTGAGTCCATTTTCTCTAAAAAATCTGATGTACTCTCCGAAAAATGCCTGGATGTGGATATCTTGTACTCGGAAACTACCTACGGTATTCCACTTCAACTTCAGCAGAATTTACGTGGCATAATCCATCCACGTAATGAATATTTGCGTACTCTTCATTGGTGAATCAAAATGGCATTTTAAAAATTAACACAATACTTAAATTATAAAATTTGCCAAGTAGTTTTTAAAATTTTTGAAATGTACAACGAAAAAATACTGTTAACTTCTGTCAAATGATTGACAATCTAATTATTTTGTAGCCAAAGACACCTAATATTAATGAAATTTGCTGGATCATTCAAGTATATCTACATTTTTTAGTAATTTTTATTAACTGTATATGATATTGACACATGTTTACATATCAAACAAAAAATTGATAGAATAAATTACATTCCATATCTAATATTTGATGAACTCAAACGTGCTTTGTATTATTTAATATTGTTACGCCACTGGACTGTGTAGACTGGTTAGATTAGGCTGGAATTGTACACGAACGGCCGGGAATATTCTGGAGTGCTCTAGACTGGGTCAATGGATGTATAAATAAGACGCACGGTGGGCCGAGATTTAATCTTAAGTTGAACGTGAACGAGTGAAGAAGCAATAAGAAAGAGACTTATAAGTGTTCAGTTGTGATCATAGTTAAGACATTAATTAATCTATTGTTATTAATTGTTAATTAGTAAATAAAGTAGTGATTTAGTGTTACCTGGACTTTCAATCAACGAATCTACGAGCAGAGGTGTTTGTGTGGATAGCAAACACGTAACAATTTGGTGTCGGAAGTGGATTGGAAGAGAAATTTCTGGAATATTCGAAAAGGTTCTACAGTGTTCTTCACAGAAATTAGTGGTAATACGAAGAATTAAACTACTGGACAGTGTTTGAGGACTATTTATGGACTGAATAGTGACTTTAAAGTGGATTTTCGAGAAATTTCTAGAACATTCGATTTAGAAATAGCTGCAAATACGCGAGTGCCGCTAGTTATAACGTGTCGTGGACTGAGAAAAAGGACTATTAGTGCAATTTCGGGAAAATTCTAGAACATTCTATTTGGAAACTACAGGAGATACGTGAATTGTGTCGACGGGAACGTGTTGTAGACTTAAAAACAAGACTGCAAGTGACTTTTAGTGACAATTCTAGAACATTCGATTTGGAAAACCACAGAAGATACGTAAACTGTGTTAACGGAAACGTGTTATAGACTCAAAACAAGACTTATTAGTGATATTTCGTGAAAATTCTCGAACATTCCATTGCACAATTAGTGAAGAGAAGTGACTTTTGTCAACACAAAAGAAGTATAGACTCTAAATAAGACTTTCTAGTGCTGTTTCGAGATTTTTCTGGAACATTCCATTATTAAAATTGACGTGATATCAACATTTTACGGATTTTATAGTGTAATAAACTTTATTTTGAACTGATTTACGTGTCGTGTGTTAATGCCAACAACAAGAAGCATGGCGGAGAAACAAACACAAGACTTACTTGCAGCATTGGTGCAACAAATGGAAGAACAAAGGAAGATTATGGAAGATCAAGAGAGAAGACGACAGGAAGAAAAAGAAGAACAAAGGAAAATTATGGAAGATCAAGAAAGAAAGCGACAGGAAGAGAAAGATGAACAAAGGAAGATTATGGAAGATCAAGAAAGAAGACGACAGGAAGACAAAGAAGAACAAGAAAGAAGACGACAAGAAGAAAAAGAAGAACAAGAGAGAAGACGACAGGAAGAAAAGGAAGAGCAAAGAAAGGAACACCAGGAAGAATTAAGAAAAATGTTTGAAGAACAAGAAAAATGGCGAGTCGAAGAAAGAGAAGATTTCAAAAGAAGCCTAGATGAACAGCAAGCAGCTATTTTCTCCCTCACTGAAAAATTTAAAGGAGATGTTATCGAAAAAGTCACTGAAGTCGCAGGGAAAGTCTGTGAAGTCGAAGGACAAGTCATGGAAGTTAAAGGAGAAGTCATAGAAGTTAGAAGAAAGTTTGAGGGAGAAATAACTAAAGTTAAAGGAAAAGTCGGTGAAGTTGAAGGGGAGATAGCCCGGTTGAAACACCAATTAAGAGAGAAGGGAGGCCAATTAGTACTGTCGTCTGGTGCTAGATTACAACCACCTTCCTTCGACGGTCAAAGTTCATGGTCAACTTATAAGAGACAGTTTGAGGCAGCTGCACGTTCAAATAACTGGAACGATGAGGAAAAGGCAACAGCATTGGTATTAGCACTAAGGGGCCAAGCATTAGACCTGCTCCAAACAATTCCTGCCGCACAGCAACAAAACTTTAGCATTTTGGAGGCAGCGTTAGAACTAAGATATGGCGACCAACATCTCGCCCAAGTATATCAGGCTCAGCTCAAATCACGCAGACAACGAGGTGGAGAAAGCCTCCAGGAGTTCGAAGCTGCGGTAGAAAGATTAGCCCATCTAGCCTATCCTGATGCACCAATGGAATTTCAACAACAGTTAGCAGTTAGCACATTTATTGATGGAGTAAAAGATCAGGAAGTTAGGCGAATTCTTAAGTTGGCCAGGCATAAGCTTAGTAGTGAGGCTTTAGTACATGCACTGGAGATTGAAGCTGCCTATGAGGATACCACACAACCAAATCAGAGAGTACGAGCTGTGAGTGTGGAGCAAGACAAGCCAGACAGCACAACACAAAACCTGATATCTGATCTATACAAGATGATGACCCAACTACTGACAAAATCGAACTCCCAGCAGACAGAAAACCAACAACAAAGTAGTGGGAGGCCGAATGGAGGCATCCGTTGTTATATGTGTGGGAAATTGGGCCATATTAAGAGAAACTGTCATGAGCTCAACATTCAAGATCCGAGACAAACCCAACAGCAGAGTAGTGGGAGACAGAGTGGAGGACGCATGCGCTGTTATAAGTGTGGCAGAGTGGGCCATATTCAGAGTAACTGTCGTCAGCGCATCCCTGAGAGGGTCGCAGTAATGGAGAAGCCACAGGAAAACTGGCGAGCTGGTACTTCGCGGAATATAGCAGATGGCCTTTCTAAAAGACCGTGTGAGAAAGGCTGCAAGCCTTGCCACCGTAAGGAAGAACAACAAAATGTACAAATAATGAAGACCGTTAAGATTGATGTTCCGGATTATTGGACAAAAGAGTCGTTAAGGGAAGCGCAGTTAAACGATAACGAGACTGGTCCTATTCTGAAATGGAAAGAAAGAGGGACCCGACCCGATTGGAAGGACATTTCAAATAAATCAGTGGGGCTGAAGGCTTTATGGGCACAATGGGACTCCCTTATCGTAGAGGATGGACTGCTGAAGAGAGCGTGGGAAAGTCCAGATGGGAGGAAAGTTACTTGGAAATTGTTAATCCCCAGGTGTCACGTAGCAGATGTACTTCAGCAAGTGCATAATGGAACGTCTGGCGGACATTTTGGCATAAACAAAACCCTGACCAAAGTAAGAGAACGTTTCTACTGGGTAAACAGTCGTCAAGATGTGGAGGCTTGGTGCCGCCAATGTGAAGTTTGCGCTGCAAGAATGGGGCCACAAATAAGAAATAAGCAATATAACGCCAGGGCTCCTTTTGAGCGAATTACCATAGCAAGTGACCGTATGAAGGCTCGTTATGATCTTAAGGCTAATTCAGGAGGGTACCAGGTGGGAGAGTTGGTTTGGCTATATAACCCACAACGAAAGACAGGCAGGTCCCCGAAGCTTCACCCGCCCTGGGAAGGTCCTTACACTGTTGTCACCAGACTAAACGACGTTGTATATAGAATTCAGCAAAGTCCAAAATCCAAGATGAAGGTGGTGCATATAGAGAGACTAGCCAAGTATGCAGGGAACAATGAATTGCCTGATCGGGACGTTCAGGCTTAAGGAGGGGCAGTGTTACGCCACTGGACTGTGTAGACTGGTTAGATTAGGCTGGAATTGTACACGAACGGCCGGGAATATTCTGGAGTGCTCTAGACTGGGTCAATGGATGTATAAATAAGACGCACGGTGGGCCGAGATTTAATCTTAAGTTGAACGTGAACGAGTGAAGAAGCAATAAGAAAGAGACTTATAAGTGTTCAGTTGTGATCATAGTTAAGACATTAATTAATCTATTGTTATTAATTGTTAATTAGTAAATAAAGTAGTGATTTAGTGTTACCTGGACTTTCAATCAACGAATCTACGAGCAGAGGTGTTTGTGTGGATAGCAAACACGTAACAATATATTTGTAAAGAGAACCATAAAAACTAACCCAATTTTATTTTGTTAAAAAAGTATTGCCACGCAACACGCAAGGAAATTAATGAAAAAAATTACACAGGATTAATGTAGAACAGTGTTTTTTAATTTGACAATGTTCTTTCTTATGTGTAACGATTTTAGGAATTGCTTAATTTTTAAAATGGTCGACCGTGAGTAAGAAAAAGTTGTAAAGAGCTACTCTCAGACATGGCCAATTACTAATTTGGTGCACATTTTCCTACCATACATCAAAATATTTATTTAATATATAAAAGTTTAATTTATATATTGATATTTTGTCGGAATTGGATAAAAATGTAAGAAAAACTCGATTTCTCATTAAGTCGACGTTTCGACAATATTTATTGTCTTCCTCAGATCTACAACAAATAACACTCATTTTCTATATAATTTTGGAAATCTAGTATATATACACATAATTTAAATTTGTCTTAAAAGATTAAAAATACTAACATTTTGAAAAAAAACTTTTAATTTCATAAATTCACCTAATCGCACTTACATATATCAATAAAAAAAACAGTTAATAGTAAATGTAAAACATTAAAAGTATAATAACTACAATATTTAAAAGTTTAAAAATTCAAAAAAGTAAAAAAAATAAATAAATTATCAGTCACATACCTAATGAGGTATTTGGTTTTTGTCAATACAATCATCATCGTAAAATAATGTAAAAGTAAAATAACGTAACTTATGTTGGATTTCAGTGCATATATTTTCATTTAGTATGAACAGAAACAAATTTCTATATGTATAAGGATTTGAAAAAATGAACAGTAATTTATCAAAGAAACTTTGAAAGAAGCAAAATAAAATACTCTGTAAAAACGTTATCTTTATTTATTCATATATCAGTCCGTGAAAAACTACGTTTGTAAACTAAAATTTCAAAAACAAAGAATCAATTTGTGGTTCATTTATGTGTACGGGGATGGCTATAATTACTTCCTCGGTCTAAAAAAATATTAGTGACATTCCACCAATGTCACTTTTTTGAAACGTCAAAATGTGACTTTTTTTGAAACGTCAAAAAATGTGACTTTTTTGAAACGTCAAAGTAAATTTTTTAAACATCAAAATATGACTTTTTTGAAACGTCAAATAATGTGACTTTTTTTGAAACGTCAAAAATTACTTTTTATTATAAACTCCACCACACGTCGAGTTTTACAACTGCGAGGAAGTTCTAATCCCCAAGTAATTGGCAGCGGTTTTTTATGTATTTCTTTAATAGATCGTTATAAATTCTGCTCAAATTTTCAGTGTAAATTTTTTTATTGACAATATTACTGTGTCTGTTAATAAGAATCATTTCGCTTATTAATCTTTTTTTGTAATTTGGTTTGTTGTCTAAAATTTTGACTTTATCGAATTGAGAATCATGGTTTGAATCGAAATGGTGTGTGCAAGAGCAGTTTCTTTTTTTGTTAATATGTCTTGCACGAGTATTTATGTTCATTTATCCTCGGTTTTAGCAATTGTTTTGTTTGTCCATTAACGAGATTCCTACGTGACAAATCCTAAAAGTTGTGGAATTTTACATACAAAAACAGCCACTAAATGTTAACACGAATCAGAATGGTTAAGTAATAACTTCTATAAAAAATATTTATTTTTACCTCCATATTAAGCCTCCATGATAAATCGATCAACTTGTTCCCTTGAAGAAATCATTGATATTCTGAGATTTTCTTTTTAAACACGTGGTCAGCTTGTAAAATTTGCTAACATCAATATCTTTCTTTAGGGTAAGCAGTAAGCATTGATTTAAATATAGAATGGTACACAACTTAGAGCTTGAAGCTGTTTCGGCACAAAATGCTAGGAGCACATTTTCATGAATTACCTTTACAATTTTTGGTTACACCAACGTTTAAAATTTATATACTCTTTTTCGTACCGTTCTGACTAGTTACGTAAATAACTACATATATATTTACCTATATTGTAAATACGTTGTATGAATAAATAAATGAAATAAACCTATTCTGATACAAAAATTTAAATTTTTGAGTTTATGTAAACATTTGTAGTTTAAAAACAAATTAAGTTCCTCTTCTTGGTAAAAGTTAAAATATAGGAGTGGAATGAAAAATAATATAAACCGAAAATTTTTTGCTAATTATTATTTACTAACTTTTAGAAATCTTATCACAGATAAGTATAACATATATCTTTTTAAACAATTATTTTCCCGGTTATTTGCCAAAACGCTGAAACTTGGATTACAAAAAAAGATTAATATGTACATTATGTTCAGTACAACTGACTCAATAATGTTATTTTTAATTTCAACTATTCTGTCTAGTAAAACCAAAAATAAATAAAATACAAGGTACTCACCAGTTGACACTCACTTTAAAAAACTTTAAAATATCTACCGACACGTGTTTCTGTTTGCATTGCGTCATCAGGGTAGCCAGCACATTTAAAGAATCCAAAGTAAGGAAACTTGTAAACCTTTTAAAGTGAGTGTCAACTGGTGAGTATCTTGTGTTTTATTTATTTTTGGTTTTACTGAACAGAATAGTTAAAATTAAAAATAACATTATTGAGTCAGTTGTACTGAACTTAATGTGCATATTATCTTTTTTGTAATCCAAGTTTCAGCGTTTTGGCAAATAGCCAGGAAAATAATCTTATCACAGATAAGTATAACATATATCTTTTTAAACAATTATTTTCCCGGTTATTTGCCAAAACGCTGAAACTTGGATTACAAAAAAGATTAATATGTACATTATGTTCAGTACAACTGACTCAATAATGTTATTTTTTAATTTCAACTATTCTGTCTAGTAAAACCAAAAATAAATAAAATACAAGGTACTCACCAGTTGACACTCACTTTAAAATACTTTAAAATATCTACCGACACGTGTTTCTGTTTGCATTGCGTCATCAGGGTAGCCAGCACATTTAAAGAATCCAAAGTAAGGAAACTTGTAAACCTTTTAAAGTGAGTGTCAACTGGTGAGTATCTTGTGTTTTATTTATTTTTTGGTTTTACTGAACAGAATAGTTAAAATTAAAAATAACATTATTGAGTCAGTTGTACTAACTTAATGTGCATATTATCTTTTTTGTAATCCAAGTTTCAGCGTTTTGGTAAATAGCCAGGAAAATAATTGTTTAAAAAGATATTATGTTATACTTATCTGTGATAAGATTTGTAAAAAGTTAGTAAATAATAATTAGCAAAAAAATTTTCAGTTAATATTATTTTTCATTCCACTCTATTTGTAGTTTTATAACAACCACATTTGTAAAGTTGTTTTTTAAAGCCATACCCTAAATAACAGTGAAAACAAAAGTAGATAGGTAAGTATAATAATGAATTATATCAACTAAAATTATTTATCGTAAATGCACCCAGTCTCCCCTACCTCCCATAGCTTCCTATTAAAATGAAACATGTCTAGGGTTGCAGGTAAAACTATAAACCAGAATATTATTGTACTGTGTGGAATAGAAAAATGGTTTAAACTGCACTGGTCTGTTAGAAATTTAAAAGGCTGTATGGCATTTAAACTTTAAAAGGACTCGAATAAATACTGGTCAGCTACTTTTTGCTTACCTGTAGAAAACTACGGATTTCTTTTAACATTGAATTCATCAATTCAATGGAGACAGATAAAGATACTTTTATATTTTTGTACGTGTACAATGGATATTAAAAAAAATTGGCAATATTAGTCATATTTACTAGCATTCTAAAAACTTCAATTAGTGAAAGTTGTTCTAAAAAAAATGATTCAGATAAGTATATTTTACATCGATATATTTAAAATTAATAATTTAATTAGTACTCAAGATTTAGGGTTAGTTTGTTACCGTATACTGAGTGTCATGGAGATATGATTCACCCTCATTTTTCTTATTCTTTGACTTAGAAAAATGATGTATACAGCGTGACCACAGAAAATGGTAAGTCCTCAAAATTATACATATTTTTAAAAGATAATATAAATCTGAATTTTGGGAATTGTTAATAAGACATAATAACACGATTTGATTATATTTTTCAAGATTTTAGTTTTCCGGTTTTAGCGGAAGTAATACCAATTTTTTTTTTAAATTTTCGTTGAAGTTAAAATTTGCCGTTACAAATGCCCACTTTTTGCCGCTTTCCTCTTTACACAAAGATGGCCATGAATTAAATATTTCAAGTTATAAATTCCGCGAGGCAAGCTGTAGAATAAGAGTGAAAGACAATAAAGTAAATTCTGTACGGAAAACCGCTGCCACTTCTTGTCTTATAGTATATAGTATATAAATATTCTATAAAAATCAAGTCAATCAAAATGTCAGATAAAAAATGCCGTTTAAGCGATTTATTTAAATGCGAGTACCAGTTTTTGTGTTTTATAATTTCAATTATCTTCACCAGACTTTTTAGTTAAGACACAAATTTTATTATAGCCAACATTAAAAAATTATCATTTATTTTGTAAATATTTACAAAATTTAATGAACAATAAAATTTCGATTGGGAAAAGCAGCAAATGTGTAGAAATTATCATATTTTAGTTTAACTTGTATTTATAAAATTATTATACACAATGGAAGAAAATGCTTAGATTACGTTTTATGTGATTTTCATAAAACGTTTATTACATAACATATCAAAATGCAAAAATTGGCACCATAACATCGATGTTAATTGCGAAACCTATACCATCTGCGGCAAGTACAAACACCATCTCCGAAAGATTTGATCTTCCGAACTTTTGGGGAAGAACAAGGTGTCTGCGACTAACATGCTTGCCGTTCCGGTTCTGCTCTACTGCTTTGGAGTAGTGAAATGGTTAGTAGATGAGCTGCGCCAATTAGACAAAGATACCTGCAAGATGATGAATATTAACGGAAGTATTCATCGTAAATCGTCCGTTCCTCATGTGTACCTCCCACGTCAAGGGGGGACCGAGGCCAAGGCAACAAAAAGAGCAGCAGATGAACTCAGTCTCACATTCGACACCAGGCGAGGTGGCCGGCGAGGTGCTAATGTAGAGTCAGTAACTGAACTTTAACCAAATCGCCTGAAAGCCAGAACAGGACAGTGCTGCCGAACAGGAAAATCTGTTTCGGCAGCACGTCGATAAACCCCAGCATGGTGTCTTCTATAAGAACATAGAAACGCTGAGTTTATCGACCAGGCTGACATTCGCCTTTCTAAGGTCAGCCGGGCTTAAGTCGGAGACCGAGGGATTCATTATGATCTGCCAAGATGATGTTATCAACACCTTGGTCTACAGCAGCCGCGTGTGGTGTGTAGAGGTTCCTGACATCAAGTGCAAGACCTACCGTCAGGCGCCGAAATCGCTCATGCACTATTATCTGCATGCCCCGTATATGCAATTTCGGCCTACATCCACCGACATAACGCGGCGTTACGAGTGCTATACTACCATCTAAGGCACTGGTACGGGGTAGACCAGACACCAGTGCTGCATTACGTCCTCGGAGATATTGAGTCCGTTGTCGAGAACGAGAAATGCCAGATTTACTGAAACTACTCGTCCCCAACAGTCAGGTTAATCCAAGCCAACAAGCCTTAGGCCATCAACTCAAGGTGATATATGTCATCGAGTTCTCGGCACCTGCGGAGAAAAACATCACCTTGAAGGAGGAGGAGAGACGGACCAAATATCGCGATCTCCGATACGAGCTCCAAGTGCTGTACCCAGGCTACTCGGTCAAAGTGGTCGTCCTAATTATCGGTGTACTCGGAGGAATAAAGCCTACTGCTCTCGGAACCGGCCTGCCAAAAATCAGCTGAGTAGCTGGCAGGCCAAATGCCGAAGGCGGTCATTCTAGGTTCTCTCCGTCTGCTTAGGGCACACGATTCTAGGGTCTACAGTCACTAACCCTGCGGGATGTGGGAAATGGTTGTGGTTAATGTGCTGGCGCGACTCACGTGAGGCGTTGGAGACCACGGGAGGACTGTTCAGCGACGGGCAACCGAAGAAAGAAAATAATAAATACGCCTTCATTGTATGAAAAATTGTACAATTTTTGTTACTTAACCTAACAATTGAAATATGCAACATAAAAAGTACAAATTAAAGGAATGTACAATTTTAGAAAGCTGAAAAATAAATATTAGGAAATGTTAGTTAGTTGTCTGTGTCTACTTTAACGTTGATATTTTAGTGGTTTTACGAGTTGATTTTTGAAATGGTTTTTTACAGTTTTTTTTCTTTTCGAGGAAACTTAAGAAGAAGCTAGCCAAACCGTTAAAGTTAACGTGAAAACTTAGTCTTTTTTGATTTAGCAATTGAGTAGTTTATCGCATGTCGGTTTTTAATGATAGAAAATGAAGTGTCGTACTGCTATAATTTATTAGAAGAATTAAGTTTCCGTTTCTTGTTTTTCGATTTGACATTTTCGATACTGGATTGATTGTTATTATTTTTGATCTAATCGTTAAGTAAAATATTAGAAAAAAATTGAACATAGCATAATAAGAATGTTTTTATGTTCTTAACAACACACAAACAGAATAAAAATGTTTTAAAAATATAAAAATAGAATGGTTGTAGCTAGTGAATTGTCATTAGAATCTACACCAATTAAATTTTTTCCTCTATAAGTCTAATCTTTACACTTCATCTATTAAAAGAATAATAATAATTTCATGGGGTTTTAAGAAATCAGATACATATTTTAGGTAATTTTTGGTACTTCTGTCATTTTCACTGGTATTTGGATGTGTTTGGGGCAAAATCAAGGCTAGATGAGAGATATTGGAGATATCTTTTAGTTGGTAAGTTTCGAGGTAAGTTTAAATAATTCCGCATTAAATCATATTCATATGGAGAAAGTGCGTGCAATATAAAAACCATAATTATGGTTTCAGACGGATACCGCTTGTTTTTTAATAAGTAATTTTACTTGATTTTTCAAAATTGGTAATATATTATTTAACTTATTACTACCTTCTGAACCATCTTCCGCCTCCAAAATATCTAAGTCTGAAGTCAGTTTCTAAGAAGCTTCACTCAAAAAAGTTTTAGTTAGTTTTAGTTCAAAAGGTAACATCCAATTCAAAGTTAATTCTGTATTGTTTGTAAATACCTTAACAACCATATTTATATCAACTAAAATTTGATTAATAATTCTAATTAGGTACTCTGTGAATTTAGAATATAAAAATAAATTTTATTCTTTTTCTACTTTTATTGTCCAAGGCAGAAATATTGATTTTTTTAGGATGATTTATGCCCTCAAAACTATTAATTAAACCTGATTATTCAAATGAATGATTCAATCCATTATGAGGAGCTAGGTTTCCTTTATGTCTCTCTTCTGGACTTTTCCTTGGAACAGGTTCTTGTTTAGATAAATATTCAGGTAAATTTGAAAAAATATAAGGAACTGCATTAGGTTTAAGTTTAGTTTTTGTTGGAATTTTTTTCACAGTTCCGTTTGGTAATACAAAAATATCCTCCCTAATATTATCATTTTTTTGGAAAATTAATACTACAAACAACAAAATATTGAGGAGATGAGTTATCTCAGGGAATACCATCTTTTGGGAAACCAAAGGTCGATGCCATAGCCCCCAGCTTTTAAAGTGCTATTTAATTGGATTACATCCAGGGACACAGCGGGTTTTTTGTATTATTATTGTACATTATTATGCAATGGGTTTAAAAACTTACCTTTTTATAAGTTTACACTACAAAATAAGCACCTAAGGGACACTAGTTTTAAATACCATACCTGGATACATAACCTAATTAAATGTCAAATAATAGAGAAACACACACTATTTTTTAAAATAATTTCTCGTATAAATTTAAATATAAACGACAACAAATTAAACTGAGAAAAAACACAATATTGTAACGTAAAATAATTATTTACGACTAAAACATAATGAAGTTGGCCGTGACTTGACACTTTACTGGGTCCAGTTGGCCGTGCTTTATCACTAATTTACGGGTGAAATATTTAATCAAAAACTAACCAGTGGTGTTGGAGTTAGGGCAATAGTATGAGATGGTGGCATATTTAATTATTTTGTATATTATACAATATGCCTTTAAAATACTTTTTGAATTGGCCTCGTAAGCAAATATATCGTGAACACTATGTATAATTATGCCAGTGCTCATGCTGCCTCCATCGGCTCCTTTGACTGACACATGCATGTGCCATCAAATACACCCAAGGCGTACGTGACATGAGATCCTCCTGTAAAATTTACGTGACCAAGTTGTCATTGTATATATAAAAGCTGTGTATTCATGAATTTGTTATAACGCGAACCACAACACAAGTTCTGTTCTTCACGTTTAACTGTAATGGTGTAGGTCGACAGGATACTTGACCAAAATAGTATTTCAAATTAATGTAATTATTGCTTATTGTTCAGACAAGGTTAATAATATTAATACCAATAATATATTATAATTAATTTGTATTATTATATTTGATGATATAATACTACAACATATATCAGATATTTAAAATGAAATTTTGCAAGGCAATCTGCTAATAATACGATATGAGTTTGTTAAGAGGATTATCATAAATTTAATAATTTAAATGCTTTTGTTTATATTGTTGTGCTCATTGACCTTACGTGAGTAAGCCTTCGTCTTGAAATCATGAAGCTTATTGTATTATACCTTTCACGGATACATCAAACACTCGATAACATATCATCTAAACATTTGATATCCTATCTGACTTGATCTGAATCAAATTGACTTTATTTATACTATAAACATGGGGTAAAAGTACTTCTAAACTTCTATAATGAATAATGTCATGAATCATAGGACATGATTCTAAGAATTCCGTAAATATTTGATAAAGCACCATCTACAAACACTGAAGTAGTGTCCACAAACACTAAACGAATCGGTACTGTACTTGACATGCGTTTCACCAACTAAGTTGGCAACATCTGGAGATCATTAGAATTAGATTTATATTTATACATAAACTCTCGTCAAGGATTGACGAATAGAGACCAACCAGTCGCGATTATGTCAGTGTCACATCGCCGTGCTTCAGTTACCAGCAAAACGTACAGGGATATGTCCTATTACTGTTTTTATATTTTGTAGTTTCTGGGCTTTCAAATGCATGGTTGTTCTCAAAAATGTATTGGACAACACTTAATTTACCCGTTCTTCCGTACTTGAGATGAACTATGTGCTCTTTAAACCTAGTCTGAACTGATTGTTTTGTTTGCCCAATATACTGTTCCGACAATTAATTTTGTAATTCTCCTACCTTCTCCGTCTTTTGGATTGTCAAGAGTTAATGCAATTATTTTCCTCTCATCGATTTGGTGCGGATGGGATATGAACCAGTGTGGTGTAGACAGAAAGAACCGCCACAAGTTTCTGACACCACCAATCCGATTGGAAGACGGTTATTAAACATTATTCAGGTATGCATAATAGTAGAGTCCACGGCAGCTTTAAAGTCTTCTAGAAACGATAAAGGTTAAACGCTAAAACCTATTTTAAACTAATTTTATCTAACCCCGTTATGAAATGTCAAGTTTTAAATGCATTTTTGACGTTACGAAACGTCACATTTTTCATAACTCAGTCCCATTACATAACTGAGTGATGTAATGAATTTTTACGTAGGTAACTGCCACCCTGTACAAGACGACATTATGACGACCAATGAATTTTGAGTCCCAAAGGGTAAAAAATAATTTAAAATGGATTTTAGCTTTTAACCTCAAAGTGCAAATAAAAATCAGAATTTGATGGCTAGTGAACTCTACTATAAAGTATGTTTTAACTGTTTCTACCGCACTGTGTTGTGTATTGCGGGTAGAAAATGTATGTTTACAATATTTTCCTATAGAGAAATATACAAAAACACGCTATTCTTTCCATTACATGAAAATCTAATAATCTGAATTCCACATTAAGAAATATTTCATCAAGTACAACATTAAACTTTGTAATATTAGAGAAGTTTTGTAAAAATGTTCCAATTATGTTTTTAGTAATTTTAAGAATTTGCGTCGTTTGCTTGATCGCACTTAATTACAACTCAGGAAAGTCTTGTCGAGCAATAAAGTAACTTGTTGAAATTGTATGTATCTGAAGGTTCCCGTAAAAATCCTTTACCTTTGAGTTCTACTTTCTCTAAAATATAATTATTTTTAATTTGAAATATTAATGAACGAACACGGCTTCATCATTTCAAAGGAAGTTGGATGACATTCATTTCAATAGAAATTCAAATTTAGTTCTGCGTTATCTTATAATCGAATTGTATTCAACAAAACCGAACCTCCAAATCAAAAGCCAAGAAATGGCAAAGGGTAAATTATATATAAAGGAGAGGGTGAATTAGTAACTAGGTATTCGAAATTACTTCTTATTGTAGATTCACAGATATACGACGAAAAGTTTCCATAGAGGTTACACCGAAATGCTCATTTATTCATTATCGTTACATGTATCATACAGCACATTCTAATATGTAAATTCCATTCCTTTAATTAAAAGCAATTCGATATTTCGGGGTTATTTTTTTTTGGGATTCTAAATTTAAATCTGTTTCGATTCTCTTCAGTTATTGTATAAATCTCCGCTTTTTTCAGGTGTAGTCTATTAGTGAGATCAATGCAAATTTTATTTTCCGCGCCGATTTTACGTAAATTTTTATTTGACAACAGTTAATAATTTTATTAAACAAAATTGTGTACTGACAGATGGGACTTATGAGACAAACGGACTTTAATCTTCTAAAAGTACGTCTATCCTTCTTAAGAGGGCTAATCGAACCAGTGTTTGTAAGGTAATTTTTCAAAATTTATTTCTTCCATACGGTTTGGTCAAATTACATCAAATTTGGAGGATCAGTAGTTGAAAGTGTACTAGAGGGTACATGTATATCTATTTTAATTAATTTTCACTTTATGTAGGGAAATTTTATACTGTAAATATAAGTGAAATTTGGACGTGATTAGCTCCTGAATTATGATATCAATCGGTAAAATTCGAGGTAAAATTCATACATGTCGTCTAGAATGGATCTTCATAATTATGTTCAGCAAGTTTCAAACTTTTATTCCGTACTATTTCGTTAAAAAAGAATTTTCTAAATAAGTATCTTTGTCACTACAAATGAAGCAATGAAGTGTTACCTCTATCGGGAATCGCACCTCAATGAAGTCGGTGAAGAAAACGTCCAGTGAAGGTATAGTCAAGAGCAAAATTATTCAGCGGCGCATGTATGAAAACTTTCTAGAGAGTGACACAGCTATCCGAAGCTTTTTCCCGACTAGGCCCCTTAAGATAGATTTTTATAGAGTACAAACATTTTATTATAACCAATTGCTAGTTGACCAAACATTGTAATGCATGTTACTGCCCATCCACCCCATTTTTCTTTAATATGAATAAATACCATACTGTTAAACTAAATATTAAATTAGTGTTTACTATTACTTATTCATAAATCATCTTGAAATATTTAATTTGCATGTTGTTTGTATAAAACAAAAGGGGGCTACTTGTTAATAGCTATTTTGTTGGCCCATTCTTATATGTGCCAAGCTAACGAAAAAAATTCCGAACACCTATCAACTCTATAAGCAAACACTTGATTTTTTACGTAAAGGGATTCGTTATGGGGAAAAGTTATAATTTAACCAGGGATGCACATACACAGTTAGGGGTAGTTTTAGGACACTGAAACTTATTTGCCAGATTTCTAATAAGTGGTATCTTCCTTTTACTCCATACTCCCTATAATTTACCATAGAATTGCTTTATATAAAACATTTCTGTTGTTTCCATCTAAAGGGATTTTGTTTTTTTGATGTTAGAGAACGGAGTGAATCTTAATCTCTTTAAACAGTCTTGACGATGTTACGGTGCTGATCTTATATGAGGTACCTCCCAAGATATCTTTTTATATTAAACATAGAATGACGTTGATAGATTATTGACAGGTCCTCTCTACTTTCATCCTCTTGCCATGCCCTTTGTTAGTCTTAGAGGTCCTATAGTTTTAAAACAATTTAATGAAGATGTATTTTACGCTGCTCTCGCCAATCCTATCGAATTAATTTTTTGTGTTATCTAATATTTCTTAATAGTTCACTGCATACTTGTATTTTTATTTTATGAAAAAAAAAATCGGTGCAAAAATTATTTTTAAATTCTATTATTGTTAATGTCTGGAACAAATTATATAGACATTATAATATTTTTTTTCTCTAATTACATAAGGGGCAATATAAAGGAAAGCATTAATTGACGTCTTTAAGAATTTTACTCAGACGGCTTGTAAGAATATTATACAATACAAATTATTATTAAACCAAAGAAAAAAACTCGATAATTTGCTAATTTTAAAACTAGTTCGTTACTGCATTAAAAAATAATAAATAACAGTAATTATAAAGTGAAAGAAGACCAGAGCATATTACCCCCAAGGACAAGTTAATCAGTGCTAATAATAAATCTCTGATAATAATTAAGTTGTTTTACAATGATAAGTTTTATGTTATTCATTTAATATAAATTTTCATTATCAAATAAAATAATTAAAATTTTAAATTTGAAAGCAGGTTATACTTATTGCGTGTGACTGATGAATATCTAATTAAATTTAATTGTAATAATTTATTGGTGGCAATTAAAACCTAAAGAAAAACATTTTGACATTTTAAATGCAGTATGCACTTAAGTTACTATCGTAATTTTGGTATATCTTGATGTAAAATTAAATAAATTTAAAAAAGAATTTATTTAACATTTCGTGTAAATTAAAACCATAAATAAACAAATAACGACTGCTGAAAACACGCGAACTGTTAATTTTGAGGTAATTAAATTTACAATTTTTAGTATTTATTGATGCATAAGAAAGAAGTGGTTTCGTTTATTGTTTTAGTAACACCTCTTAATGTTCCTATGTGTTTTTTGTTTTTTTTATGCTTGTTTCATTATATTTTTTTCTTTTAAATAAATAAATACTTATAATTTGATTGTTAGTTCATCTAAATATATTTAGGTCTGGGTGAATCAATAAAAACAATAAAAAGTTATAGTTTTCTTTAGACTTAAGACAAATTCACTATTTTCATTGGTACTCTTCAACCCCTAATCGTGGGTGATATTTACTCCCAAAATTTCATAATAATATATAGTTCAAAACCGGTTATTCGAAAACCGGTTAATCGATTATCCGAAAACCAATTAATCTGTTATCCGAAAACCAGTTATTGGATACTTGAAAAACCGATTAATAAGAAAATAGATTAGATTGAGTTTATAATTTAGATTTTAGAAGACAAATTGATTTCATTTTTTTCATTTCAGTAGATCAGTAGGTACTAGTATAAAAAACTCACTACAACAATTTTATAAAACTATTATGTACTAGTTTTTTTGGTCAGGTCAGTAACAAATAAATAGAAAGAGGGCTGAAAGTATTGGTGAATATAATAACACCAACACACACATGTACATTTAACTAGCGATCATAAGAGTATAAAGTATATACGTATTGTCTATAGTTATTTATTTGTGGCATCCTATAATGTTTCTTCTCACCTACTTTGGGTGAGCCATTCACTGTCTAATAAATTATTTAAAAAAATGTATTAAGTAAACTTCTGCGCCAAAAGGATTATTCTGTGAAAACATATGAATGGAAAACTGTCGTGTTTGAAATAGCTAAAAGGGAAATAAAAGAAATTTTTCTCTAATTTTGACATCCCCATCTCTAATTCTATATAAATATTGCATAATAAAGAATTGTTCTTCCTGCTTATATTTAAAGCACGTGCACGGTGCAGGCCATGCATGAGTCATGTCATAACGAAAGCCTAGCTAGACTTTTTAGTGTTGTGGTTCTGTACTATATGGTCCTCCTCACTACGTCGCCGACTCGCCAATATTTTGGTAAAATTTTTCTAAAGAGGTGGGTTGGTAGGAGATGGCCTATAGAGTGGCCCGCAAGATCACCGAACCTAACGACACTCGATTATTTCTTGTATGATTATTAAAGAGCAAAGTCTACAAAGATAGGTCTAACAACATACAAGGCTTAAAAGAACAAATCCGGCATTAAATCCGTTTTATTCAGCTAGATGTCATTGCGAACATTTGAGAATCATAGACACTGCCAAAAGGTAATGCGACACATTTCGAACGTTTCTTTTTTTACCCTAGTTAAAGAATTTCTAATAATTTTGGTCTTAATTTTTTCATCTAATCATCTGAAATTTTTTGTCCTACTGTACATACAAAAATATGCTCTATCAAAAGATGCAATCAAAAATATAGGTTGCCATTTAAAAAATTTATCGATGACAACTTTGAGAAATATGGATAAAAAAAACAAATACGTCTCAGAAAGTTACATTTAAAAAGCAGCATTTGATGTCGAACGTTTTTTTCGAAAAATTTTATCGAATTTATGCGCCGCTTTAGGGACACTATATATATTTTATTTTAAATATAGAGCTATAAATCACACGCACTATGATAGGATATACAATGGACATCCTACAAGATGGTCGTTTGTGAATATCCCTGTATATCGCAATTCAGTACATTCACTGAACGTTTGCATTATATTATATAGAACAAAAATTAACCTTCACAGAATGTCTGGTCTTACATCGGTTAATAAACAGCATTTTCTGAGTATCACCATCAGGTGGCACGTAGTGTACCCAAAAATTAAATAGTAGAAGTCGTTTTTTAGGCAGAACCTATAAAATGTCGTAATATACAAAGTTTAGTAAATTTTAACATTTTAATTTCAGCTTTTGAAACAATTTTATTTTTAAAAATTATTTTAGGCAAGCCATCTAATAGTTGTGGTCAGTTGATCAACTTGTAATAATGGTTATAATAAGACTGGAAATATTTATCGGTTATTGAGTATAGGAAAAATGTGTTTGACTGCGATGCTGAGTACACGAAAAACTGTGGTAAACAAAGCTAACCCAACAAACACTTCCCCAGCCAAGTCCCTTTCCCAACCAAGTCCCCTTACCTCAATCATGCCACCTTCCCTCTACGTGTATCAAACCCACTGCATTCATATAAATGTGGTTTATTGATCGATCTTTAGCAAATGATTTTGTTAATTTCACAGTTTTAGTCATCTCCAGATGATGCAAACTTCAATTTTAATCATCTCCAGATGATGTCAACTTGGTTGGCGAAACGCACTTTGAGTGCAGTACATGGAGTTTTGGTGTTTTCTGAAAAATCACATCAAAGGTTCCAACCCACTTCAGAGTTAGTTTTTTCTTAAAAACCGTTTTTAACGCGCACTATTCTGAGATTTAAAAAAAATTATTATTTTTAACACGCTTTTATTAGCTTCACCTGTATGTTTGTTTGTTTGTTTGTTTGTAACCGACTCTTTGGACTCGATTTTGACCCACTTTAAACGGACAGATTTAATTGAAACTTTGTACACTTACGAAGAACCGGTAACAATACAATAATTTGATAAGTTTATATCATTATCCTGATCAGGATCGCCAGAATTAAATAATTTCCTTTCCTCTCGTATCCTCTGCGTGAGAGCAAGTGGCTTATTACTGTTAGTACATTCTGTGATTCTCAGTTCGTTCGATGGCCGAGCGGGCTAAGGCACAAGTCTTAGTCGATGCGAAACGACGGACTCCTCGGGCGTGAGTTCAAATCCAGTCTATGGCTGAAAAAATATATATTTTTTTTCAGAAGTATCTGTTGGATCGTAATATGTTATAATATCAACATCAATAAGCAATATAAATATAGTTTAAAAAAAACTACAAAACACGCTTTCATAGCACATCAAACTAAAAACTGAAAAATAAATATAGTTTAAAAAAAACTAAAAAACACGCTTTTAAAGCACATCAAACTAAAAAGTGAAAAATAATTATTAATATAAACTGAAAACAATACTGAACGAAAAATACTAGTATTATTGTGAAAAAAAGCGTGGGGTGTTTTGTGGCATATTTTTCGTATATCGAGCAACCCACACTTTTTTCACAATAATACTAGTATTTTTTCGTTCATTATTGTTTTCAGTTTATATTAATAATTATTTTTCACTTTTCAGTTTGATATGCTTTAAAAGCGTGTTTTTTAGTTTTTTAACTATATTTATTATTAATAAAAGTTTGTTTGAATTCTTGCAACATTGATAGCGCATTGTTTGTGCCAATCTAAAATAAAATAAACAGTTCATTTCCCTACTAATTAATTCAAAGAGCTTTCACACTCAACAAAAAAAAATGTCAACGAATTGTGCTTTGCACATAACTATGTTTGCATTTTTCTATAATTTTACCTCTAATATTCTGATTGTGATTCTTCTGCTTAGTTAAAGCTGAAAATTTGCTCTCTCCCTATGCAGTAGTAGGTATGATAATATCAAAGATGAAGGTCTTCAACTGTCCTTTCAGCCTTTGGGCTATACTCTGTTCGGCATCTAAATAATTTTTCCGCTCCAATGCAGCTACTGTGTAACATCAAACTTAAAATAAACAAAAGTCAAAAGAGTTCCGTTGCGAGATACTATGCATACAACTTTTTGTGCTTTACAAATAAACCACACGTACATAAAATTATCACGAACAAATAAAAGATATGTCAAACATATTTCGAATTAACAACTTGTCACAATTGGACATTTACGACCAAGGATTGTACACCGAAGTATAAAATTTATAAAGAAATATCCCAAGTAATAAAATGTTTATGAAACCCTAATGTCCGTGAGAAAACAACCACATATGCCAAACTCGAACATTTTAACAGCCCTTACAAAATATTTATATTGACATATGACTCCGAATATCAAAAAACCAGCTCGACTCTAACCCTCCCTTCTGAATAATAACAACCAAAATATCCCAACCTCATTCACGTATGAGCGGTTATAGATATGTTTTATTAGATCAGAAAAAAACATATTTTTGCATAGCTATAATCCTAATCTTTTGGGGATGGTATTGTGCCTGTCGTATCTACACATAAAGTACTCTTTTTACTACTTTTGAAAGTAATGTAGGGTGTTAAATTTAATCCCTGTGGCGGTGGAGTAATACAACATTTTAAAGTTGCATTAATATTTGAACATATTGCAAGTGAAAAATATTACTAAATGGACTTGCATAAAATATGAGCTGGAGCGGATGGTTTTAATTATATATTTATGAAATAAAGTAGGAAACTTTATAATAATGTTAGAAGATAATTTGCTGCACTACCATATTTACGATGTGCAGTTCGCAATACATTGCTGTCAAAATTTTAAACAAACCGCTTTTTCAGATCTATTTTTTTTCGACTAGCAAACATTTCCTTGTTTTAGATTTACTTCATAGAGTAATGCCTTACATTTACCTTTTCCCTCAGAGAATGAAAGATTAATTTCTAGATGACTTGAAAACAATGTTTTTTTTTATATAGAACACACAGGGTGTCGCACTAGGATCTGCATCGATGGATATAGGGAAAAGTACGCACCAGAAAATTTTGAAAATTTAGGGAATAACTAATGGTAGTGTGGTCAATACAACTAAGATAATTACAAGCATCTGGCACTTCCGGTTATACCGGAAGTAGATACCAACTTGCTCATTTTAAGTGGAATACCCTATATATTTTAGGGTTTTCGAATAGAACATAAAATTCAAAAATATGTGGAATATCGTATGCCTAAACCCAGTCGATTCAGAGATATTTGACATTTTAAAAAAATTCTTATAGGTGTAATTAATATTGATAGTTTTTTTTTTGTGGGGATTTCGGTCAGGTACAACTAATTAAATTTTTTTTCTAACGTTTCGGTTTATTACACCATCATCAGAGGTGTAATGGTTTACAATAACCTTTACGACTTTCTTCGTGTAAAAGGGACTCATTTGCTGATTGGCACAAAAAGACCATGAGTCAAGATACGCTATACAGTTTAAAGAAATTCAATAATAGTATACCAAGTGTTCCATTTTTGACGTTACATTTTGTAAACTTTAAACCGCGAAAACTTGCTTAAGTCAAATGAAACACTCTGTATTTTTTTAAATCAAGTTATGTATAATTAAATTACTTTTTTTTCTGATATCAGCATTATGGGGTTTTTAAGTTACAACTTTTTGAAATACTTGCGATTTTCTTAGAAATTCAAGAATTTTTGTAAAAATTTTATCGAATTAGCTATAATTAGAAACAATCAGTAATGTCAGTCATTCTCTTATGTCTAAAGATGCCACCACGTTTAAATTACACCCACGAAGACTTTTTGAATTTGTTTATTATTTATGGAGAATGTGAAAGTAATATCAAGAACTTGTAGTACATTCGTTACTAGATATCCACAAAAACGGAAAATAACGCTAAACACTGTAACACGCCTATTAATCGGATTTAAGACACTTTACATAAACTAAAATAACTAAGATAAAATCAACTAAAAACATGATTCCATTTTAATTTAATAATTGTTTAAAATTCCGCCGTCAAACCTCGACACATTGTTCGCACCCTCGGATTAGTTCTTTATCGGTAGCTCTTCTAATAGAATCCTGTGATAAATATTGAAATGCATTTCTTCTCTCTGCATACAATCTTCAATAGTTGTTAATGGGCTCTCATAAACTTTATTTTTAATAGTTCCCCAAATAAAATAATCTAAAATTGATAAATCGGGCGAGCGAGGAGGCCATAGGAAAAGTCCATTATTGGCGATCGATATCGTAAAAAGTTTCTTGTAAAAAATTATTTATCAAATACGCGTTATGTGGGGAAGCACCGTCGTGCTGATAAAAAATGTTTATATGGTTGGCGAGAGGTAAATTTTCTAAATAGTCATTATTCAAAGTTTGTAAAATATTTAGATCTTTCACCTAAAAAAAAAAAACAAAAACAAAAAAAATTAACTATACATATTAGCAGAAGATATCTTTATAACTTACTGTTTAAATTTTCCTGATAAAATTATAATGTCACCATTCTATTGTTTCTTATGGCACAGCAAACATTAAACTGCCAACTTTCTTGAAAATTTCTCTACCTGAACACATGAGGATTCGAGTCACTCCAATAATGCGAATTGTGTCGATTAAAAAGTCCATTTTTTGGTAAATTTAGCTTCATCTGACCATAAATTTCCCAAATAAGAATCGTCGCCTTTATTAGAATATATTCACAAAAAAATTTTCTTCTTAGGAAATCTGGTTCTTTTATTCGTTGAACCATTTTGAACGAAAACGGATGAAATTTATGTTTAATTAAGATTCTGTGAACTGAATCCTTGCATAGTCCCGATTCCAGAGCAGCTTTTCTTAACGACAGCATTGGAAATGCATGAAAATATCCCAGAATTGCTATTTCTACGTTTTCGTCACCAACAATAGGCTTCCGCTTTTGAATTCTTGCCTTGACAGAGCCATAGTTTTTAAAATTATCCAGTATGCGTTTTACAGTGTTTGGTGACGGTTTCCGTTTTTGTGGATATCGAGTAGCAATTGTACTATAAATTCTTGACATTACTTTATCACATTCGCCATAAATAATAAACAAATTCAAAAAGTCTTCGTGGGTGTAATATAAACGCGGTAGCATTTTTTTAACATAAGAGAATGACTGACATTACTGACTGTTTCTAATCATGGCTATTTGATAAAATTTTTACTAAAAATTCTCGAATTTCTAAGAAAATCGAAAATATTTCAAAAAGTTGTAACTTAAACCCCCATAATTCTTATATCAGAAAAAAAAAGAAATTTAATTATACATATTGATTTAACAAAATACAGGGTGTTCCATTTGACTTAAGCAAGTTTAAGCGGTTTGAAGTTTACAAAATGTAACGTCAAAAATGGAACACTTGGTATAGTATTATTGAATTTTATTTCAGTTAGTTAAAATAATACTACGGTTTTTCTTCCTCCAAAACACAATAGCGGGGAGTTTTAATGATATTGTATAAGAATTATTACACGGAGTATCTCTCTGAGCACTAACTTGTAAGTTTAGTACAAAAGAAAATTGAAAACACCAAAATTAAATCTTTATTTTGCATTTTTTTTAATTTTTGGGTAGAAATCTTACAAATAAAAACTAATAAAATTACACAAAATGATTGCAGTACAAATAAAAACACAAAACCTTATTCATGCTATATACATGTAGGCTTTAAACATCCATAAGATATTTTAAAACTTCCCTCATTAAGCCTTGAAGGACATTTTCAATAGAAATATAAACTCTCTCAACAATGATGTTAATTATAATCTACCCATATCAAAGACCTGTTGCGTAGTAACCTCAAATTATTTCTGGATTTAAACAGTATTGTTGGCAGAATAAAGAAAGATACATTTTTTTGAAAAGAAACACTTGGAAATAAAATTGGAACTGGAGAATGACAAATAATATAATGTCTCTAATGATAATACGTTAAAAGGATTGCAAGTCTATTTGTTCTTTAGAAATATAAAATATCACTTCGTTTTACATAATTTGCTGGATACTGAAAAAACTTAACCAACTATGTATTAATAATAATAGGGTAGATAATATCACAATGTGTGTATTCACTCGACTCAACTGTTGAGGTAACGATAAGCTTGGATTTATTTTAGATTTGGGAATAACTAGCGATTGCCACCCAGTAGGTACACAGCAGTTGTGGTTAGTGTCTCTCAAGATGTGGTTGAAGTTAGAAAGTCTAAATCTGAGATTTAAATAGTTGACCAAATAAGTAGAATCGAGAGTAGAATATTCGAATCTTAAAAGCTCTTTACTTTATTTAGACATAATTTTTAGATAAATTCTGATCATCAAAATTGTAGTAATAATCTTAGTTTCGTATTAAATCTAAATTTAAAATCTGTGGGGCTAGGGATAAGAATATTACCCGATAAAGATAAATTACGTAAAATAATATATATCTTCAAAACACATGATTTTGACGTTCAAGTAATACCAAAGACAGAAAAAAGCAAGATTTAGAAAAAAAAAAACAACTTATTCAAATAACTGCCACGATCAGGATTTTCACCCCCTATATAAAAAAATTAACATATTCGTAACACGTAATTCTGACGTTGTAGAGTAATTCTGAATAGTGCAAAAATATTTACATAAAGAATGAAAAACAACCTCAAGAGCTTATAGTCCATAACCGTCAGGGGAAAAATATTCACCTCTATGTGTAAATTGTATTATACTAAAAAAAACACAAAATTCTGAAGTTGTAGACTATTTCTGATGATATATAAGAAATTCGGTTTGGACAAAAAAAGAAACAATCTCTATAGAGCTCATTTTTTGAATTAACGATCACGATCCAGATATTCACCCCACAACCAAAGTTTTACTAAAAATACGTCATCATTCTGACTTTCTACGTTATTTCTGCAAAGTAAAAAAACACTAATCTCGGACCGAAAAAAATAACCCCAAGAGCCTATGGGATAAGATATTCACCCCTATACAGTGTGGAAATTAAGTAACGCATAAATTCAGTAATTCCGTTGATATTAACTTTTTGGTAAAAATCTCGAAGGGGTATAGCGATTTTAACTTCAGCAAATATTTTCAGTTTCTTATGACATTTATTTTTTAAGTTATGTCGTCTTCGACTTTTTTTTTAAATGACAACCTATTTTTTTTATTATTGATTTTGATAGTAGTTTTTATTCCCGTTCCGACCGTATAAAATTTTCAATATGTTATTATTTGAAAAAAAATCGAGAAAAAAGTCTTAAAGTTCATAAAAAAAAATTCATTAAATTGGGAAAATTTATCTATTTGATTAAGTTTGATGGAAAGTTATCGACGGCACATTCGTTTTTATTTTGAAATTATACAAATAGTTGAAAAATCGAACTAGAAATTTATTTATCCTTATTTATCAAGTTGCGCATCTTCATTTAATGTCGCCGGACGTCCAGGTTTTGGAAGATTCTTCACAACGTCATGTTCCCGAAATTTGTTTTCAATCCTAATTGTTGATTGATTTATGGGCTGATCCGGGTATTTTCTCTAAAAAGATGACACACTTCTTGATGTGTTCTAGCTCTGTCGCCATAATCAATCATTATTAACACTTCAATTCTCTGTTTGTCGCTCGATTGTACCATTTTTATTAATAAAATAGTTTTTCTAATTTAGAACTTATTCTATTGAGGCATTTACAAATTGTATAATTCTGACAGCCATAACTAATGTGATACACCGGCAACTAGATAAATGTACCCAATTTAATGAATTTTTATTATTTGAACTTAAGGACTGTTTTTCTCGATTTTTTCAAATAATACCATATTGAAAATTTTTACGGTCGGAACCGGATTAAAAACTAGTACCAAAATCAATAATAAAAAATAGAAGTTGTCATTTAAAAAAAAAGTCGATGACGTCATAACTTAAAAAAATAAATGACATAAGAAACTGAAAATAGACTGAAAATATTTGCTGAAGTAAAAATCGCTATACCCCTTCGAGATTTTTTCCAAAAAATTAATATCAACGGAATTACTGAATTTATGCGTTACTTAATTTCCACACTGTATAAAGAATGTGCTATATTAAATAAAACAAAATTCTTACGTTGTAAACCATTTCTGAAGGCAGATAAGATATTCGTTTTGGACAAGAAAAACAATCTTTGCAGCTTATTTTTGAAATAGATATTCACCCCCTACACAACTAAAGTTCACAAAATGACTACTCAACGCCTACAGATGTAACTGGTGCAAATTTAAAGTATGTAATTTTTTCAAAACGTCATATTTACGAATGGTAATTATTTGTCGTAAGAAAATCCACTATATAGCATATTGTAATAAACCCTGACATAGGGTTCAAAATCGTCAATATTTTACATCCTTAGCAACATCCTTAGATATATAATTGAATTGGTGAGTGACTAAACAATATAAACTCCAAATTATAGCATTTCAAACTTATTTGCAGCACAAAAAAATGTCGATAAGTTTGAAATAGACTTTACTGACTCGGCTATTCTAATGAAATGAAAGCTCTAAACGCTATCATCATTCATCAGTTGGAAATTTCAACTTGATGAGAGAGACATCATCACTTCTGTGTGTATTATGTTTTATACTTATAACACTTTGTTGTTACCCGATGTAAAATTATGAGAAAGTGAATAATTTAAGCGTCACACATCATACCTAATATTATTACTACTCACTCTTTGAGAAATATAATATCTGGGAACTACGTTTACAACCATTGCATACTTAAAAGCTCATTATAATTGTTATAGTGAGAAGGTAATAAATATAATACTGTATAAAATAAAATAAACTTTTCCTCTTTGGAACAACACAAGCAAGAAGTAGACATTTAACATTTTCGTAATATAATCAGTACCGGTATTTTACTGTTGTATTTGATCCATCTTGCACGTAACGTGTGTGGCTTTCTATTTTAGTAACAATGGAGGTAATAAAATTTTATCTGTTACAAATAAAGGCGATACAATACATTTTCTTATCTAACTGAACGCTTCTTTGCTACAAAAATTGTAAAGCTTTTGTAGCAAAATATCCACGAACTTTTAGCAAAGTATTAACTTAACGACCGGAATATCAGTTTGTAGGCAAAATTGGACAGATGTTAATACTAAAGCCGATGTTTATAAAAAACTCTTTCAACAACGGATACTTTAATGCTTTTATTAGTGGATTTCGTGGGGTTCTACTGTGCTCTCTACCCCCTGCTGGAGTTGTAAACTCCTATATTATTATACAATGCGCTTAGCTACCGGACCTTGGTTGGGGTATTATGTAAAATTAAAATTATTTAGTATACCGTATCGTACAGAGATAATGCTATATTTTCATGAATGGATTCGGTCTATGTGAACCTTTTCAATATTTTTTTTGCTCTACATTTGAGTAAAAGCGTGTTTTGATGTATTCAAAATAATGATTTAAGTGCCCTCGTAATGTTTGTCTGTTAACAAGTTTATCATAACTTTATTAAATTAAATTTATTGCATTTTGCTGTATTATACTAGGTAGTTATACAAAAAATTATTATTATCATTGTGTACGTTGACTACTCGTATACCTTTCATCTTTTTTAAACGACATGCAAATGAACAGATATCAGCAAAACATTAACTTTCCTCGTTCATCATAGTATTTTGAGTTTGATCACAAAATTTTAAATTTGTGGTTAGACACGTTAAAAAATAACTCTATATCGACATTTCTTTAATTTGCTGGATAATAATTATATATATATATTTTTTAAAATTTTATTAAACTGGTCTTAAAGTAGTGTGGAACCATATACAAAATAATATGCACTAAAATGATCCATGATTATTCTTCTTTATACGTTAAAGCGTTTTGTACCTATTATTTTTGCAACTGTTTCTTATTTTAAAGAAGTTAATACCAGATAGCTCAGATAACAAAATAACCACGTTGCTACAAACACCGCTGAAATTATTGTTCCCCATCAGCACAACGTAGCTTAAATAATGGGATCTTAAATCATTTTCTAATAAATTTTTTGTCGTACTGCTTTGATTCCACTAACTCTCACCGCTTTGTTCGTTGTTGCCAGATGAAATCGCGTAATGCTCATTAGGCTATGTCGACATATCGTTTTCTTATCCGCGTTGCTGTTTCTCCTACTTTTAGCTTGTATGATTTTAAAGTTCGTCTCCTTATGTTTTACCCAGGCAACATCCGGATTCCAAAACGTTTGTTTACGCTTATCTTTTTGATTTCTTACACTTTTAACTTCTAGCCTAACTTGATTTTCTAACCTAACTTTATCTCATAGTTTTCCCGCCAAAATTTAAAAAAATTCTGAAATGTCACCTATCAAAAAAATTAATTTGAATAAATGTATATAAATGTATCAAAAGAACGGTTTAGGGGTAGTTTTATGGTAGTTTTGCATTCCAAAATCAATTTTTACGCCTTTTTCAGTTCAAATGGATTTTAAAATCCATATATTGAATGAAAGAAATTGTTTTAAGAGACTGAGATCTAGGAGTGTTTTTTGGGGGGGTAATATTTGGTGCAGTATTAAGTTATTTAGGAAACACATTAAAAATAATTTTATTGGCACTGTATTTTGAGGGTTCCTTTCTAATGAGTCGTAAATAATTGTAACAAAAATAAGCTATACTTATCCCTTCAGTTAGTAGTCATCCAGAGATCGCATCTCAAGTAGTCATTTTGCGAATATGAGGGATGAAATCAGCTCATGTGCGAATAATATTTTTAGGTGCAAAAACAAAATAAACAATATCTTACCTTAGACTTTTGACGGAGCATATTTGAAAGTTTCTCAAAGAAGACATATTTACATTAGGATAAGAAAAGTCCTCTTCTTTGCCTGTAAAGGGTACACTGTATGACACATAGTATTAAATCTCGAGCTAGTATTCAAAACTATTTGAAATTTTTGTTTCACATAGTCCACAATGATTCCTGATAACTGGAAAATGCATTGGAGTAGATCGTGTACAACATTCATTGTGTTGAGTAGTGGTGAGAGGTATGTGAAACTTCTCATATGGTCCAAATGTTACTATCCGACCGACATCATAGGTGTCTCTGTGGCGGATAGTGATTTGCGAAGCAAGTACCGAGAGCGGCGACCTCTAGCCCAGGTGGACTAAACTACTGTTATTAGATATGATTTGAACGAAACAACATCTCAGCGGGCAAATACCCCGACCTGCATTGGATTATACCTTCAAATCATGATAGATCTGGGCTAGAGGTCGCCGCTCTCGGTACTTGCTTCGCAAGTTGCTATCCGCCACAGAGACATCTATGATGTCGGTCGGATAGTAGCATTTGGACCATATGAGAAGTTTCACATACCTCTCACCACTACTCAAGTTACCTTAGTCAGTATATGACTAGCAGATTGGCAACTATCATTTGTCTGTTCCATAACCTATGGCATACTGAGGAGAACTAAAAAGTTCGAAACCGGTCTATGTCTGGTTAGAAATTGACAAATGATATTGGCTCCCGAACTGTCATGATTTGAAGGTATAATCCAATGCAGGTCGGGGTATTTGCCCGCTGAGTAGTTGTTTTGTTCAAATCATATTTAATAATTCATTGTGTCAACTAAAGAAAATTGTGATGTTGGCTGACGCTCATGGCTGTGGGATTTCCTAAAAAATTTCCATGTATGTAGGCCAAATTGTCATGAACAGTTGCATCCATAAATGCTCAGTTGCAATGTACGATGGGAGTTCTGTCTTACATGGGTGTCTGCGCTTATGTTTATTTATCTGAATTGCGACATGTTATACTCGCTTTCAATTTATAACATCGTACAAAATCTACATTCAATTTATTGCTCTGTTGTTTAGTTTTAGGTAATTCATACGGGTTAAATTAAGAAAAATTTATTATAGACTGTTTCAGTAATGAGGTACTAATCTTCTACATTCAAAATATGACAATACATCGTATATTTGTAACATGACGGCACCCACATTTAAAATGTAGTTTTTTGTTTCTTCATTATTTCAATTAATTACGCTAGTACATAAATGTGTTGTATTTTGCAAGGAATTAGCAATATACAATACAATAACATGAAATAGGTTATTAATTAATTCCTAAGAGATAATGTACCACTGCATGTAACAATTTTATTTTCATTTTCTTAGTTTTACGAGAGTTGTACATGAGTCCATATTGGAATGAGGTCTCTAAACTCATCAATCGTCATCATCAGTAGTGTCACTATAGGATGTTACCGTTTCAAAACAAAATAAGCCGTTAGTTTTTGTACTGATTATGAGATTTCAAATTGCTTTAACAAATTTAAAATATTCCAAGACAGCTACGAGAACTTTTTCATCTTTCACTGGACAAACTTTGGTTAAAATCAACGCAATTTGGGATGTTGTAGCGTTTAAAGATTATGCCTGTTAAAATCGGGATTCCAGAAAATGATATACCAAGTATGTCTTTAAGCAATTATTACATATCAGAGCAAAATAACAAGTTTGAAAATGTTTGGCCTTTGTAAACTTATTTGGATTTTCGGACCATTGTGCATAGGGATGAAATTAAAATACAAAATAACGTGTTTCATTTTGAAATGCCACTACCTGTATATTTATTAATTTTTTTGACAAATTCTTGCGTTTGCCTTATATCTTCTAAAACTTTATTGTTTTACAGGACTAAATTAAAAGTTGCCCTGGCAAAACAAAAGATTTTAAAATGACAAAAACTGTGTGTTCTGTGGTAACTATTGTAATAGGAATGTCCAAACTTAACTAACGAGGACAATGAAAATCTAATAATAAGAAATGACTTTAAAAATCCCCATTTAATAAGGAAGGGTATGGGAGCAGGTTAATAATTTTAAAAACATCTGTAAACAGAATTCACAAATAATATATTACGCTTATTTCCAAAACATTCTGCAGTATGGGATCGAGTTTTGACGAGATTCTGCCGGTGTAGCCGCTACAGTTAGGGTACAAAAAAAGGCTATCAGATCAATATGTCGTTTATGCCCTAAAGATTCATGTAGAGAACATTTAAAAAAAATACGAACAATGACAAGTTAATCTATATACAGTGTGGAAATTAAGTAACGCATAAATTCAGTAATTCCGTTGATATTAATTTTTTGGAAAAAATCTCGAAGGGGTGTAGCGATATTAACTTCGGCAAATATTTTCAGTCTAATTTCAGTTTCTTATGTCATTTATTTTTTAAGTTATGACGTCATCGACTTTTTTTAATGACAACCTTTATTTTTTATTATTGATTTTGGTAGTAGACTTTATTCCGGTTCCGACCGTACAAAATTTTCAATTATTTGAAAAAATAGAGAAAATCAGTCTTAAAGTTCAAATAATAAAATTCATTAAATTGGGTAAATTTATCTAGTTGCCGGTGTATCACATTAGTTACGGCTGTCAGATTTAAATAATTTGTAAATGTCACAATAGAATAAGTGTTATTATTTTGCTTTTTCTAAATTAGAAAAACTATTTTATTAATAAGAATGGTAGAGTTGAGCGACAAACAGAGAATTGAAGTGTTAATAATGATTGGTTACGGCGACAAAGCTAGAACACATCAAGAAGTGTGTGTGTCATCTTTTTAGAGAGAAAAATACCCGGGTCAGCCCATAAATCAATCAACAATTAGTAGGTTTGAAAAAAAATTTCGGGAACATGGCGTTGTAAAGAATATTCCAAAAACTGGACGTCCAGCGACATTAAATGAAGATGAACAACTTGATGTGCTACTAGAAATTGAAAACAATCCACATTCAACTAGTAGAAGCATTGCTTTGAACCACAATATAAGCCACACTACAGTTCTAAAACTTTTAAAGTTCAAAAATTCCACCCATATAAGGTGCACTTGGTTCATGAGTTGACAGAAGATGACTTTGATCGTAGGCAAGAGTTTTGTGAACAAATGATGGAAATTTGCAACCGCGATCCAATGTTTTCCAGCGTGTTTTATTTTCGGATGAAGCAACATTTTGTTTGAATGGCCATGTCAATATACAGAATTGTACATATTGGGCTAGGGACAATCCCCATTGGATGCAGGAAAGTCAAATCCAGTATCCTCAGAATGTTAATGTTTGGGCAGGAATTATTGGTGAGAGAATTATAGGTCCATTCTTTTTTAAAACAATTTGACTGGAGGTAGATACCTGCAATTTTTACAGTTGGAATTGATGCCTGCATTAGCTGCATTATTCCCCAATGCAAATAACCCTGACCTACCAAATAATACCATTTGGTTACAACAAGATGGCGCTCCGCCTCATTACGCAATTATTGTGCGACGCTACTTGGACCAAGTTCTCCCAGCAAGATGGATAGGGAGAAGAGGTCAGATAGAATGGCCGCCTAGGTCTCCTGATCTAACGTCATTAGACATCTTTTATGGGGGTACTTAAAAAGTAAAGTGTACAACAATCGACCCAATAATTTAGACGATCTCAGGCAAAGAATTCAACATGAGATTAGGTTAATATCGCCTCAAACTATTCAGAATGTGAGAAATGAATTTTATAATCGTCTTGGGTATTGTCAAATGGTACAGGGTCGTCAATTTGAACGTTTAGTGTAAATGTAATTTAACAACTTTCTGTGCTTATTTTTGTGTTTGATGATATTGTTAGATTTTTTTCTGGTTAAGCAATTTAGTTTCTTTTCATACTAATGTTTGCCTCACGAAATTATTGTTATTACTAACTTTGAATTGAGCAGATAATAAATTTCTAGTTCGATTTTTCAACATTTGTATAATTTTAAAATAAAAACGAATGTGCCGTCGATAACTTTCCATCAAACTTAAGCAACTAGATAAATTTACCCAATTTAATGAATTTTTTATAATTTGAACTTTAAGACATCTTTCTCGATTTTTTCAGATAATAACATATTGAAAATTTTATACGGTCGGAACCAGAATAAAATCTACTACCAAAATCAATAATAAAAAATATAGGTTGTCATTTAAAAAAAAAGTCGATGACGTCATAACTTAAAAAATAAATGACATAAGAAACTGAAAATATTTGCCGAAGTTAAAATCGCTATACCCCTTCGAGATTTTTCCAAAAATTAATATCAACGGAATTACTGAATTTATGCGTTACTTAATTTCCACACTGTATATTCAGAGTATCTATAATTATATTTCGAAATAAAACTACTTTAATTAAAAATTCGGATATCCACAATTATGACACACGACAAAATAATCTATACCTCTTACCACAATATAATCATAATGTAACAAGAAAAAGCACATTCTACAACGGCATTTTAAAAAATATATATATTTAATCACCTACCATCTGATGTTAAAAACATCACTAGTCTAAATCAATTTAGGCGTAAGTTGAGACACCTCCTGTTAAATAGGTTTTTTCTACCTTAGAGGAATATTTCACTTTTGCTTTTAAATTTGCTAATAATTAATAAAAACGACCTATGTTAATTCTGTATTTTATGATTGCATATTATTTGAAATTAATTAATTGTATTATTTTATTGTATAATTATTGCATGTATCTTATTTTATTTTTTGTGTTTCTTTATATTTTCATATATTTTATTTCAATTAATTCATACACTTTCCTTACACATCTATGTATGTTTTTGAGGAAATAAATTATTTACTTACTTACTTACTTACATACTTACTATTACTATAATTTTTTTCACCACAGACCATTATGCAATTAATTATATTAACTGCATGGCTCTACGAAATTCTATCTACTTTTCGATCTCTGTTAGAGTTTGTTTCCGATAAAAAAATTCAGATGACTTTACCACAAATGTTAGCGAAACTATATTTTCAAAGGATCCGTTTTAAATTAATATATTCCCTAATTATACCTTATACGTTAGAAAATTATAATAAATAGTAGTTTCACTTTTTTCTGAGAATTTTAGGAGACAACAAAATATATTTTTTCCTGTAACGTTTATTAAATTATTAATATTATATAATCTATATAAAAAAAACCTGCGAAAATACAACAATTATTCTATTGATGTGATTATACTATCTTCTACTTTAATTAAACTTGTTTTTGAGAGATAATATCACAACAATTTAGTTACATTAGGATCAACGAATACTTAATTTGATTTTAATTATAATATTGTAATGGGACTAGATATAATTTATACTTTAGTTATTTATAATTCCAGCATTTCCATGAACGAGGCGGGGATATTACAAAAACGTTTGAAATTCCATTCTCTGCCAAATTCTAAACAAGGAGCATTAAATGCTTGAAATGTCCTTTTTAGGCATTCAAGCAATATTAACAATACGATTCGGCAATTTATACCGGCTTAAGGAGTTGTCGTTTGACAGAATTATACTTTAAAGGGTTGAATTGTGCCTGAGATAACATTTAAATGATTACAGCTTTTAAATTCGTGTTCTTTTCACTTGCTAAAACAAAATAATATGATTTAAATATAATGTAATACTAAAAATATTAATGAACTAGTTTTCTTGTACTCGGACTTCGCTGTGTTTAATTACCATTTTGTCCTGATAAAGTACAGTACAATTAACTTGAATCCTAAAGTATAATAGGGGTTCCCCCTTATTTCTTATCCTCAAAGTACAAATTTAGGTTTCGTATGTTCCTATTCATTTAAAAAGCAATGTGATATAAATGTGGCAAATCCCAATTTTACATTTCTAGTGAAAATGGATATAGAGGGTTCCTACCCTAGTTCTGATGCCCAGGATAAATTTTTAAAGTTTTAAATTTTTCCCTTCATAGAGGAGTAATAACCATAATGCCTACATAGCATAAGACATGCTGAGTATACACGTAAAACATTAAAAACAATTCATGGTAAAGACATCTTCAAATTATATTATACTTTGCACATGATGTAACTATCCTATTTATTTAATATTCTTATGGTGTATGAATAAAATATACTATGTATACATTTTCTATAAAAATTGACTCATACTATATATATTCATTTTAGGTAACAGAGAGTATATGCACATATTTCTTCTACATTCTGCATATACAGGGTATATTCAATATTTACAGGGAATACAGATAGAATGATCATAGTATATTTTGTGCTATGTGGGTACTAGATTATTTTATCCCCACTGGCGGTTCTTCTATAGGGTCATTTGGTCAATGACCTCCCACATACAAATAAAAAATAGAGCTATTCATTTTCCTAAGGAAGTTTAAAAATATATAATATATATATTTTTTAAGAATATTAAAAATACTTATATTATATATTTTTTAAGCACAGAAAATGAATAACTCTATTTTCTTATTTGTATGTGGGAGGTCGTGTTGAAAAAATGACCCTATAGAAGAACCGCCAGTGTTTATCCCATTTCCCACTACCAGGGCTAAATCTTTGATGTTTTGCATTTCTCCTTTTTGAGGATTACATACAAATACGCAAAATGCCTTTGCCTAGCTCTACTGGAAGTAGTAGAGGCTCTGCATATTCCCTACTTCCGGAGCAAAATTAGTCGGAATTTAGATTTTTTTCTGAGTATTTGAATGTTAAATATCTATAAAATTTGTAGCACAACTCTGTACCCATGCCACTGTTAACGCTATTCCAAAATTTTAAAAAAAAATTTTTTCATAAGAAATACACAAGGGTGTGTTTTTAGACACATGTTAATTTAACTTTGTTTCATAACGTAACTCAGGAATCACCTCTAAATTATTGATACATACTTAGGAAACACTCTGTAAAAACAGTCAAAAAGGAGGCAAAAAGATAAAAAAAAAACATTGTACATGTTTATGTTTCTGTTTTTAATTTCTTATGCCTCCTATATTATATATATCGATTTGGTGGGGTAATGAGAGTGGTGCACTCCGCCGTTCCGGGTTCAAAACTAGGCCAAAACATGTCGATGAAATATAATGGATGGGCGGACCTACTCGCTTTCTGCATCTGCGACATGAGTATTTGAAAGATCCCTTTGCACGAATTTCCAAGTTAGTGGTACCAGTGCTGAAAAGGTTATATCATGGCTTTGGTGATTGGCCTTGGTAGTCTAAATGGGACGATGTGATTAAAGAAGAAATTATATTACTTAGTACTACAATAGTCATAAAACATGTAGTAAAAAATGTTCATCTTACTGTAAAAAACTCACTTTAAATTAACGTAAACATAAATATATTACATTCGGCTCGGAGGACCATCAAAATGTAAATAATTGAAAGTAGACTAAAGATAATCTTAGATTTCATTTATTTATAGAACTGTATTAATAATTCTTGTCTTAAAATTCTCAACGACATTAATGTCACTATTTTTATATTAAAGGAAACATATTTATTTAATAGATCGTTTCCCCATTTCAAAATTTATGCACTGTATGTTTGTTCTGTATACGAAAACTTTTGGATCCCTGAATTACCAGAATAAAATGCAAACTAAATTATGAACTTAAACTTTGTATTACGAAAGTTATGTAAGAATGTTGACTTAACTAACAAGCAATACGTAAC
>JANEYF010003129.1:0-53488 GCA_029963845.1 Rhamnusium bicolor
ACAGCACTTGGAGCTCGTACCGGAGATCGCGATATTTGGTCCGTTTCTCCTCCTCCTTCAAGGTGATGTTTTTCTCCGCAGGTGCCGAGAACTCGATGACATACATCACCTTGAGTTGATGGTCGAGGAGGACTATGTCAGGCTTGTTGGCTTGGATTAGCCTGACAGTCGGGAACGAGTAGTTCCAGTAAATCCGGCATTTCTCGTTCTCGACAACGGACTCAATATCTCCGGGGACGTAAGGCAGCACTGGTGTCTGGTCTACCCCGTACGAGTGCCTTAGATGGTAGTATAGCACTCGTAAGGCCGCGTTATATCGGTGGATGTAGGCCGAAATCGCATATATGGGGCATGCAGAAAGTAAATGCATGAGCGATTCCGGCGCCTGATGGCAGGTCCTGAAGTTGATATCAGGAACCTCTACACGCCACACGCGGCTACGGTAGACCAAGGTGTTGATAACACCATCTTGGCAGGCCATAATGAATCCCTCAGTCTCCGACTTAAGCCCTGCTGACCTTAGAAAGGCGAAGGTCAGCCTGGTCGATAAACCCAGTGTTTCGATGTTCTTATAGAAAACACCATGCTGGGGTTTATCGACGTGCTGCCGAAACAGATTTTCCTGTTCGGCAGCTCCTAATTCGGGCTTTCAGACGATTTGGCTGAAGTTCGGTGACTGACTCAACATCAGCACCTCGCCGGCCTCCTCGCCTGATGTCAAATGCGAGACCGAGTTCATCTGCGGCTCTTTTTGCTGCCTTGAACAATCCTGCTCCCACTCCTACAGTTTCGTGATGTTTTACGAACCGCAAGAGGGGATCTGAGCTCCTGAGTATGTTACATGCCATACTCAGTACTACTCTGCCATGCGTACACTCCAGGCTCAAGAGTCCTCGGCCCCCCCGTTGACGTGGGAGGTACACACGAGGAACGGACGATCTAGGATGAATACTTCTGTGGATATTCATCATCTTGCGGGTATCTCTGTCTAATTGACGCAGCTCATCTACCCTCCACTTTACTACTCCGAAGGAGTAGAGCAGAATCGGAACGGCAAGCATATTAGTTGCAGACACCTTGTTCTTCCCCGAAAGTTCGGAAGACCAAATCTTTCGGAGGCGGTGTCTGTACTTGCCGCGGAGAGTATCTTTTATTTGTGATACATCCTGGATGTGCCTTTGTTGCACACCCAGATATGTATAGGTCTCTCCGGCATCCAGATGTCTTAGGATGCTTCCGTCTGCGAGCTGCGCATCTTCAGGAAATTCCCCGCATCGTCCTCTCTTGAGGTGGACGACTGCACATTTGTCCAACCCGAACTCCATACCAATTGCCCGCGTATATTCTTCGACCACCCTAAGAGCGTTTTGTAGTTCGCGCTCTCCGGAGGCATAAAGTTTAAGGTCATCCATATAAAATAAATGGGTGACCTTATGCCTCCGGTCGCTGGGTGGCCCACATGACGTTTATTATTATTATTATTATTATTATTTTTTTTTTTTTTTTTTTTTTTTTTTTTTTTTTTTTTTTTTTTTTTTTTTTTTTTTTTTTCGGTTTCCCGATGCCGGTCAGTCCTCCCGTGGCCTCCGACGCCTCACGGGAGTCGCGCCGGCGCATCAACTACAGCCACTCCCCGCATCCCGCAGGGTTAGTGACTGTAGATACCAGAATCGTGTGCCCTAAGCAGACGGAGAGAACCCAGAATGACCGCCTTCTGCATTTGGCCTGCCAGCCACTCGGCTGGTTTTTGGCAGGCTGGTATGATCTTCAGTTCCGAGAGCAGCGTAGGCTTTATCCCTCCGAGTACACCGATTATAAGGACGACCATTTTGACCGAGTAGCCTGGGTACAGCACTTGGAGCTCGTACCGGAGATCGCGATATTTGGTCCGTTTCTCCTCCTCCTTCAAGGTGATGTTTTTCTCAGCAGGTGCCGAGAACTCGATAACATACATCACCTTGAGTTGATGGTCGAGGAGGACTATGTCAGGCTTGTTGGCTTGGATTAGCCTGACAGTCGGGAACGAGTAGTTCCAGTAAATCCGGCATTTCTCGTTCGCGACAACGGACTCAATATCTCCGGGGACGTAAGGCAGCACTGGTGTCTGGTCTACCCCGTACGAGTGCCTTAGATGGTAGTATAGCACTCGTAAAGCCGCGTTATGTCGGTGGATGTAGGCCGAAATCGCATATATGGGACATGCAGAAAGTAAGTGCATGAGCGATTCCGGCGCCTGATGGCAGGTCCTGCAGTTGATATCAGGAACCTCTACACGCCACACGCGGCTACGGTAGACCAAGGTGTTGATAACACCATCTTGGCAGGCCATAATGAATCCCTCGGTCTCCGACTTAAGCCCTGCTGACCTTAGAAAGGCGAAGGTCAGCCTGGTCGATAAACCCAGTGTTTCTATGTTCTTATAGAAGACACCATGCTGGGGTTTATCGACGTGCTGCCGAAACAGATTTTCCTGTTCGGCAGCTCTAATTCGGGCTTTCAGACGATTTGGCTGAAGTTCGGTGACTGACGCAACATCAGCACCTCGCCGGCCTCCTCGCCTGATGTCAAATGCGAGGCCGAGTTCATCTGCGGCTCTTTTTGCTGCCTTGAACAATCCTGCTCCCACTCCTACAGTTTCGTGATGTTTTACGAACCGCAAGAGGGGATCTGAGCTCCTGAGTATGTTACATGCCATACTCAGTACTACTCTGCCATGCGTACACTCCAGGCTCAAGAGTCCTCGGCCCCCCCCGTTGACGTGGGAGGTACACACGAGGAACGGACGATCTAGGATGAATACTTCTGTGAATATTCATCATCTTGCGGGTATCTCTGTCTAATTGGCGCAGCTCATCTACCCTCCACTTTACTACTCCGAAGGAGTAGAGCAGAATCGGAACGGCCAGCATATTAGTAGCAGACACCTTGTTCTTCCCCGAAAGTTCGGAAGACCAAATCTTTCGGAGGCGGTGTCTGTACTTGCCGCGGAGAGAATCCTTTATTTGTATTACATCTTGGATGTGCCTTTGTTGCACACCCAGGTATGTATAGGTCTCTCCGGCATCCAGATGTCTTAGGATGCTTCCGTCTGCGAGCTGCGCATTTTCAGAGAATTCCCCGCATCGTCCTCTCTTGAGGTGGACGACTGCACATTTGTCCAACCCGAACTCCATACCAATTGCCCGCGTATATTCTTCGACCACCCTAAGAGCGTTTTGTAGTTCGCGCTCTCCGGAGGCATAAAGTTTAAGATCATCCATATAAAACAGATGGGTGACCTTATGCCTCCGGTCGCTGGGTGGTCCACATTGATACCCGCGGGTTTGGCGGAGCCCAGCAGACAACGGTAGCAGTGAGATGCAGAAGAGGAGAGGACTCAGGGAGTCGCCCTGGAAAACTCCCCCTCCTAAATGCCACCTGCTCTGTCGTGACCCGCTGTGCACCTGATGTTATGGTGAAGCGAGTCTTCCAGAGTGGCAGCAGCTGTTCTATGCATCTCACTAGTGGTGCTGGTACCGCAAGACATTCGAGCAAGTGCAACAATAGCTCGTGCGATGTTGTATCAAATGCCTTGCGGTAGTCAATCCAGGCCATCGATAGATTCCGCTTGTATTGCACAGAATCCTGTGTAATACAGCGGTCTATCAGCAGGCTGTCCTTGCAACCTGCCATGCCCTTCTTGGCACCACGCTGTTCATGTATCTGCTGGAAGACCGGATCAACAGACCTCAGTGTCCTTGCATACAAGATACGTGTAAATATCTTGTAGCAGGAGTTGAGGCAAGTGATCGGCCTATAATTCCTCGGGTCGGAAAGATCCCCCTTTTTGGGGATAAGCACAGTACGTCCCTCGACAAACCAGTCCGGAATCTGCTGCCCCTCGTTCAACCATGAGTTGAAAACTTGCGCCAGACGGCGGTGAGTGGACGGAAATTTCTTCCACCACCAGTTGTTAATGCCGTCTGGGCCCGGGGCAGCGAAGTTCTTGGTGCCAACAAGTGCTTGCTGGACTTCCTCCGTACTGATTGCCGGGCACACTTCATCTGGCTCTTCACGATGTCTGTGACACAGAGCCTCGAAGTGTGCAATTGCTGGAGTGTCGCTATTGAATGGACGCGTCGTTTCGTAGATTCCCTTCCAGAAGGTTTCGACATCTTCTACAGTCGGCGGATTATCTACAACACGCTGTGGCTCTTGAAATAGGCGGGAAGGATTCGTACGGAACAAATTGTTTTGTTCCATACTCCTCACCCGCCTCTTCAATGTTTTCTTTATCGCCATGAGCGCTCGGATCCTATCTAGACAGTGCTGCTTGATGGTAAGCATCACTGTCAGATTTAGAGTATGGTGTTGACGTCTTAATCCGGCTGCTATGCGCCGGATTCTGGGAGTAAAAACTCTACCAGTTGTCTTATATTCCACCACACTCTGGATCCGAGAAGCGTGTTGTCTGGCCGACTGTATCTTGCCCTCGATATTCTGTACACGCCGCTTGGCTTTCTCGACCCCGTGATTGGTTGACCTCTCACGGGGGACGAGTTGCTTCGCGGCGTTGTACACGGCACTGTTGATTTGCCAGATGTCGGCATCTTCCGGAATTTCCTCATCGATGACCTCGTCCATTCTAGCTAGGTCTTGTGGCTTTAGGTTAGCCCTGGTGTTAAGGCTAACCCTCGTCCTTAAGTCTACATCGGTGAACTCTAAAGGATGTTCCCCATCAGCTAATAATTGCAGCGGTGGGACTGCGGCTGGCAGTTCTTCCGGCTGACGGGGTGCCCTTACATAACCTGTCCTGAGCAGAAAGGATACTTGATCTCTCAGATGTTGTTGAGAGAAGGCGCGATGCTCTGGATGCATTTCGCACCAAAGTGCATGCAATCGCGCCATGTATCCCCTTCGCTCAGGTTCGCTACTCTCGCGGCAGGTCAGTAAGTCATCCCGAAGTTCCCTCGTCCACTTAAAGCGTCCATGTACAATCGCATTGTCATCATCGTTAGGACCGTCCGGTAAGGCCCCTCCCATCTGTCCTTGACCTCCATCCGACTGAGGTCGAATGTGAGGGGCCCTTCTAAGGTTATATGGAACCATAGCAAAAAAGAGTACCAGGGTAGTTAGCCCTGGTACTTATTATTATTATTATTATTATTATTATTATTATTAAATTAACATTTTGCAGTCATCCATCTACAATACCTACAATAAATTTTTTTATTTAAGTAACAACTCAGTACCTTTGATCTTTTATTATGGATCACCACCAGGTAAAAGAGGCGCCAGAACAGCACATTGTATGGTTTGAACTGTATTATCCACCAGGGCTGCCGTTAATGTGCTTGCCGCCCTTATTCAGTTTTATCTTTGCCGTCCCTCTAAATATACCTTTCACATCCCTACTTTTCTATTTACTATTTAATGTCATCACAATATATTGCTTAACACAGGGATCCGAGTTGTCTTGCAAGTCGCTGTTTTAATACAGCTCTAGGCTGACAGTTTCCGGGAACCGTAGCTATAATGTTGAAGACAGTAAGCCATAAACTGGCTACTGTGACTATATGGATAGTTTTCTTAGCTGAGTAGAATCCTCTATGTAGCTTTTTAATCCTCTAACTTTGGTGATGATTATTAGTGGAATTCCAATAATATCTTTGTTATTTTACTAAGGGGCTATAGAAGTTAGACTCCTACAATCAGTAACGACTTCTTAATTAACCATATTTTTTCGTTTTTAATTAATTCGCTCTATTAAAAGGTTGAATTTGTTTCGCTTCATGAATAGTAACACAGGAACACAACATTTTTTTTTAACAATAGACGCGAGTAGTCAATTTTGACGTACTTTGGTTCGCTGATTCCTAATCTGACTCGAATTCAACGAGCCAAAATATGTATATCCTGTTTTCTATTTTCAGAGGCAGATAGAAAAATCAAACGACTTACACGAAGAATGTAAAAATATTAAGGATTCTAAAGGTCAACATCTCAAGGAACTGGCTGGAAATCTACAAATTCAAATGAAAGTCTTCAGAGAGAAGCTGGAGGACACACGAGAAAGAATTGAAGACAGTTCTAGGTGTTTTTTGTTACTCGAATCTTGTCAAGATATACTGGACGACGACACTAAGGAACAAGAGGAATTTATTAAACTCGCCGAGAAATCAGGAAACGAAAAACTGGGTCAAATCTGTAAGGTAAGAAGTAAAAGCTCTCATTCTTAATTCATTTTTATAAATCTAGAAAACCTGTTAAAGAACCAAAGTTTTGTTAGTTTTTACATGGTTTTTTCAGAAATTTGAATAAAAAGAAATCTTATTCAAATAGGCTGTATCTATCAAATTTGGTCCCTGCAGAACTATCATTGTTCTATTCTTTTATAATAAATTTCTACATGTAAATATTAAACAGGGTGTTTTTGAAATACATACATATGATCAAGTCTGTAGGTCAGTTTTCATGAAAATATTAAACAAACTCCACAGTTGAAATTCAAGGAAAAAATAAAAAATTTTAAGTAAAGGGTGAAATGAAAAACAATAACGCTGAAAAATATTTTTTTGCTAATTATTATATACTACTTTTACAAAACTTATCATAGATAAGTACAACATACATCTTTTTAAACAATTAATTATTTTCCCGGATATTTGTCAAAACGCTGAAACTTGGATTACAAAAAAGATAATATGCACATTATGTTCAGTGCCAGTGATCAATAATGTTATTTTTAATTCCAACTATTCTGTTCAATAAAGCCAAAAAATAAATAAAACAGAAGGTACCAGTTGAACAATCACTTTAAAAACTTTAAAACATCTACCGACACGTGTTTCTGCTTTAAGCTTCGTCAAGATAGCTCATTTAAAGGATGCAAAATAACTAAAAACTAGTAAACCCCAATGTAATAAACATTGATGGTTTCAGAGAACAGATAATTGAAATATAGTGGAAATTCCCCGTAGGATAGAATAATTTAAAAATAAATTAGGTATTCTCTTCTTGGTAAAAGCTTGAAATATAGAAAGCATCCTTTAAATGAGCTATCTTGATATGGTTGATTTACATGATACTATTGGATGCGTGGATCCGATCATAAAACTATATTTCAATAGGGATGTAAAATTATGGGCTTCATGTGTATCTGCGATGTGATACACGTTAAAATTTCACAACAAAGTAGTGTTTTGGAAAAATCATCCTGGATATATTCAGATTGCAATTGTAAAACTTTTTCCGATTCACGGGACATAAACAAAATACCGTTTTTATAATAAATGAACTGATAATATCGCAAAATATGTACAAAAAGAATTGTTATTGTATACAATGTTTACATCAAATAATAATCTATTCCAAAAGGGATCTCGATTTAAATCTGTAGGAACTATGTGTAAACAAGGAAGTTAAAAATCCTTACATCCAACTCATTTCTATTGATCGCATTTATTATAATTTATAATAGTGTTACTGCAACAGACACTACAGTTAAAGAAATATTAAATGTAGTTGATAATAATCTTCTATGCGATATTCTAAAAATACAAGTAAAGCTTTTGACTCTGTGTGCCATGATTTATGAAATCATATTTAGATAACAGAAGTCAGTCTGTAATTCTATCCTCTGATGAATCACATTCCATTTACCTACAAGAATAAGCATTCCACGGGGGGTCAATTCTGGGTACAATTTTCTTTTTGATTTTTCAATGATTTTGCTTTAGGTGTATTATCAAATATTTTAACCTTGTATTATGCTGCCTATGGTTACCTTAGAACCAACAATAAAGGAACTAGAACCCAAAAAAATAATATCAGGACTATCAATTATTGTTATCATTCTGACAAAACACAATGTCTCATATTTTTTTCTAGTGAAAAATTCTCAAATACGAAATTCCTAGGGATTACATAGATTCTAAACTAAATTGGCAGAATGACATTGAATATTTACTTATAAATTAAATAATACAGTTTTTCAAATTAGAAAATGTATGCAGCTGACAACACTGGAAACAACTATGCTGCTTTACTAGTAACATTTATAGTCTGATTTCCTCTGGAACTTTAATTTGGGGTAGTTCAATAGAATCTGAGTGTACTTTTAAAATTTAGAAAACAGCAGTCAGAATCATGGCTTTAGCACAGAGATCATTGCAAACTTAAAAATAATCACTTTGTATGGTATCTTTTATATATGAATGTGTAAAAACATAGTGATTAATATACACATGATAATCAACTGACAACCTTAAACATCTATTTTATGTTACTTGCGTAGTAAATTTTTATTATTAATAATATTATAGTGATTACATATTTTTCAGTTTTAGTGTTACTTTTAAATTATAATACTCTTTATAACCTCAAATAACCTCAATTTCAGACCGCTAAGAAACATGAAGGAGTCTTGGATCCAAACCAACCACCGGACAAAGAAAAAAATGACCAGGATAAGAGCCCTCCTTACTCAGCAGCGGAAATTAGTGCGTCCAGTACTCCAGTAAAATCACAGTACACCCAAATAAGGAGAAGATCTGTCAGTTCTCTTGCCTTTATCTACCATTGCAACCACCATGCAGCAGGTGAAATGTGTAACTGTTGCGAGTCCGACACGGAAAATACTGTGTCTTATAAACTCAAGAAAAAATACATACAGACATTACAAAATTGTGTCTGTAATAATAGTGCGAGTGGCAAAGACACGTTAGAACGTAAAAATAGTGGAATTTTAGGTGGCATTAAAGAAGAACGCGAAAGTGTTGAAAATTTATTAGAGAAAATTGATTCTGAACATAACGATTGTAATCGATGTGATAGTGGTGTTTCAACTGCCGATAATTCGGTTGGGGATGAGAGTGTGTATAATAGTAAGAAAAAATTGCAAAGAATATGTTCATGTCAATATTATCGAGAAAGTTGTGCTCTATGTAGTGCTGGTAGTTCTAGTGCTGGATCTAACCAGGATCATACGGACAATCAGCAAGATAGCATTATTGAAGAAGGAAGCGACGGATTTGTCAAAAGGTAAACATCCATTTTTGACGTTTTCAATGTTTTTATTAATTTTTAGCTAGGTGTTGTCTTCAATAAGAAGTATATGAATATTCAATGTCCTCCACAAAAAAAACTATAAACAATATTTACTTCTATTACTTGTTATAGCTAGGGGTTGGAGGTAGAAATATATTATGTCAATTCCAGGGTTGACGCTAATATTGTTGTATGTAATACTAACACACATAATATTTTTAACTAGCGATCACAAGAGTAAAAGTATATTACTAATATTAATACACTGACTAAAACATTTATTATGTCAATTCCAGGGTTGACGCTAGGTGCTGTGTCTCGCATAAATATGTCATGCATATATGACACAATAACTTACCTAGTGGTTATTTTGACTAGATCGTTAACATCTAAATTTAATACGAAGAGGGCTGAAAGTATTGTTGAATGTAATACTAACACATAATATTTTTAACTAGCGATCACAAGAGTAAAAGTATATTACTAATACTAATGCACCCACAAAAAACATTTGCCACCTTCCAGCTTCAAGTATTGATGGATTCATCCACGCTAATCTAAACTTATTTGTCATTCAGTTAGGAATAATGCGATAAATATTTTTTTGGTGTCGTGTCCGACGGCACCTGGACATTGCTATATACTTTTGCAAAAATTCTAGAATTAACTGGTGAATAATTATTTCATAAAATTTCAGTAAAAGTTTATGAACTTTTTAATTTATAATAGAATTTTCACTAACACGGTTATACCCAACCATCATGTCCACTAAATCTAAGTTAAAATTTGGTACTATCAGTAATACTACAAGGATGGGCGTGTAAATATTTCTTGACTCACTCTCAGGATTGCTCACGATAATCAAGCTTTTGCACACTCATTCTCACGCATTAAACATACATGTTGAATTAGACTCACGCTTTCTCATGACATTCAAGATTTTGCTCACTAGCACTAAATATAAAATTTTCCGTCACGCACGGGCCATAATGAAGAATTTTCTTAAGTTTACTCCACATAAGTAATTAAATAAAAATTTACACGAGAAATTTGGTCGCGTCGCAATCACAACTTGGTAATGCAATAACTCAACAAGAACTGACGACAAGTTTTAACGGATGCATTGCGTATGGGATCTGTATCATCGATCATGTAATACGAGAGTGAATTTGCGCGATTGCGCGCGCTACATACACTCCCGAATATTTTCGTGTTTTACGACTTTCATGTTACACGTACCCGTTGTGTCATGTCGTGACACGACGTGGCACAATGAAAATCACGTCACGCTCATATGCCTACTACCACACACACACTTTTTATGGCAGTCTGAGGAAATATGTCTCATAATGTTTGCTTTGATATTGCACGAAAGTACTTTTTTACAGCTTGTACAATTTATTTCTGTGCCACAAGTTCCCTTTAGCATCTGACGGAATTAATTGACGAGACATTTTAAAAAGTACCCACCGTTGTCTTTAAATTCGCCCTGTTTACGTATTTATGTGTTATTCATATAGACGTTTGATAAATACTATGTATTTAGAGTATATTCCATTTCAACGTGGGGCGGTGGGCGTAAACGTGATAGCCAAGCCACTCTATCCGCATATATCTATCTATGAATTGCTATTAGACACTTAACAATAACCAACATTTCCACGTCGCGGTCGGTCGGTATTTAATTGCCTTTATAGCTGCAAACTGTCAAAATTATCTGTTGTAATCTTTTAATTTCGTGCTCCCATTTTTATAAAGGAAACAGATTCATTCCATAGTATATAAGAATATTTTATCATTTCATGCTGTTTGGGAATGTTTCATTAGGTGTTTACAATATATCTACGTAAAAGTTGCCTCTGGAATTTATCACTACCTCCCAACGTCTAGATATAGTTTCCAATATTTGATTTTTTGTATTCAAGTTGTTAGGGTTATTACTATTTGTCATTTTACAGAAAAATTTAATGTATAACTATCATTATTGTAATGAACTTGTTATCGGTTTTTTGGTATTTTGAAAATTATAGTTATTATTTTCTTAAATTCGGTAATCAAAAAAAAAAAAAATTATAAAATCTGAAAATTTCTAAAATGTTTTGATTATCATATGTTTAGAAATTTGTATTTTTAGATTTCGCAAATTTCAACAATTTATAAAACAAATACAATGACGAAATTGTAAATATTTTTGATTACTTAGGAATTTCAGAATTTTTCAAAATTCTCTTAATTTTAACATATTTTGCAACTCTTTTATTTTTTTATAAAAAATTATCCCTGCTTTAGCTATGAATTTGATTTTGTTGCTTTTTATCTATGCAATTAGTGGAAAATTCTGCAATAAAATAATTCATTTCACAAAACCGATAAAGCCATTAACGGAGTTTCTTGCCAGTTAAATGCAAAATTTTAATTTTTATTTCACAGCCTATGCCGATGTTTTCCACATTTCTGGTTTATTATTATTTTCATTAAACTATGATCATCTAAACAATGATATGTTTAGGTGATTAAATCACTAACCACTAAATGTCGACTTTAACATTTTTCTTTTTCAGAAAAATAAATTGTCTTCGCGCTTAATTTAATTAATCTTATTTATAATTATTATTACTACTCACAATGAAGGCTCTTAAATAACCGTAACTGAATATTTCAGTAACAGTAGTGACGATATTGAAGAGGACCATTACTCTGAAGAGAGAAGAAAGGTCCCTCCAATATCTGCCAATAACCACCTTTATTGCCATGCATCGACTTTAGATCTGCCTTCTGATGCCTTGTATAATAATATGGACCCAAAGACTCAAAAGTAAGCTATATATGTAATATAATTATAATATATAATATGCAAAATATATTTCTTTCAGAACTCTATCTTATATTATAAAAGAAATGATAGAAACCGAACGAGATTACGTAAAATCTTTAGATTATATTATAGTTAATTATATACCAGAGTTACAAAGAGAAGATATACCTCAAGCTCTCCGAGGTCAAAGGAACACAGTTTTCGGAAACGTAGAGAAAATATACGAATTCCATAGTCAACATTTCCTGACTGAATTAGAAGAATGTGAAAATAACCCCCTACAAGTTGGTCAAATCTTTCTTAAATATGACATGAGGTTTTACTTGTATGCACTGTACAACAAAAATAAACCAAAGTCAGATTCGTTAATGTCGGAATACGGATCATTATTTTTTAAGGTAAGTTCAAGGTATTGTTTTGATTACTGAATATCAGTAACAGATATCTTTGGGAGGGAAATCGTTCTTTGAGACCTCACGGTTTCGAAGCCTCTTCTGAACTTAAGAGCAATAAACCCTTGTCAAGTTTTAAGTACTTAATAGAGTGAGTATTATCGTCATCAAAATTTCTTTATTAAGTGCAATGCGATCAAAAATGTTTGTTCTTACAAAAAAATCTTAAAAATCTGAACTCCATATTCAAGAGCCAGGAAAATGCAACAGATCTAAATATTGTGTTTCAAAAGGCCGGAAGATAGTTTTCATAAAGATACGATAAATAGCACGTTTTTTAAAGCGATAAACATTTCCCTCTTTCCTTGAAAATTCATTTAAATAAATTCTCGCAAATTTTTAGAGTAAACAATTAGAATTAGAAGATAAAATGGACCTAGCCAGCTACTTATTAAAGCCAGTTCAAAGGATGGGCAAGTATGCTCTCCTTCTTCAGCAAATGATGAAAGCATGTCCGATGTCATCTTTCAGTTCTTCAGATAGAGGAGTACAAGAAATTGAAGATCTTAGACAAGCTGAAGAAATGGTAAGATTTCAGTTGCGACATGGAAATGACCTGCTTGCCATGGATTCTATACGAGAATGTGATGTAAGTAGCGATAAATTTTTGAATTTGTATTTATATCTTTAACATATTTGTTGTTACCAGGTAAATTTAAAAGAACAGGGGAGACTTTTAAGGCAAAACGAATTTTTGGTGTGGGAAGGCCGCAGTGGGAAGAAGTCTCTTCGTCAAGTGTTTTTGTTTGAAGAATTAATACTATTTAGTAAAGCCAGAAGGTTCCCTGATCGAAAGGTAGGTTGCTGATAAATTAAAGAACTCGTTTGCAATTTTTTGTTTAATTTGTCGCAGAATCTAGACTTGTACATATACAAAAATAGTATAAAGATGACTGACATTGGTCTAACAGCGAAAATCGGAGATAGCCCTACAAAGTTTGAGATATGGTTTAGAAAACGTAAACCAAATGATACCTTTACTTTGCAATCGATGACTGAAGAGGTTAAGAAAATATGGACTGAAGAGCTATCTCAGCTGCTTTGGCGACAAGCTATTAAAAATAGAGGTAAGATGTTCAGACTCATTAAGCCTTTTTGTACATTTAAAAAGGAAAACTAAAATACATGGATTGTACCTGTAAATTGAGCAGAGTCTTCTCTACGAAACAACATGCTATGTTGAGTACACAATTCAACCAAATTTAACCAATAGGGTCGCATGTTCCAACGTAAATAAAGTGACTAATCTCTGCGATATTTACTGATACCGTCTTCTACTTGCTCATATCCCAGCAACTGTCTTGTCACGAAATTTAAAAGAATCATATTTTTCTCCATCATATACATTCTTCTTATAATACTTTGCATAAATATTTTATGGTTTAAAAGGCGTACATATTTAAATAAGTGATAGAATTATTGATCATTGATTTTTAAGGGCCTATATTAGATCAAGAGTAATATTACTTATTTTTTTTATAAAACAGATTGGGAAACAAAGTATAATATGAGTAGTTAAAAATAAAAACGAAACACAACTATAACAAATCAATATTTGGCACATGAGAAGCTTATCTCTTAATTTTATAGCTGTAAGAATGGCCGAGATGTCTTCAATGGGCATTGGAAATAAACCATGTTTGGACATACGGCCTAGTGGCAACCAAATCAGTGACAGATCAATTAGTTTCGCTCAACTAAGTCGAAGTGAGTAACTTGCCAAAGCTCTTTAAAAGATTTCTTTCCTTTATTTACTTCTGCATGACATCTTTTGATCTTTAGGTTGCAGATCTTTGTTTATTAGTGTTATACCTAGTATAAGTGAATGTGATAACAGTGGTGATGATAATGATGATGATGATAGTGTTTATTACAGTTGTGATGATGAAGTTATTTGTTATACTAACAATGCATGTGGTAGCCGTGGGCAGTTGTATAAAATAAATGGTAACTAACATTTTGGTAAAGAATACTGTATCACTCCAGTCATATCAATCGATCAAGAGTTAAGAACTTTAGTTACTTAAATATACAATATAGTAAGTATAGATTGATTCAGATGAAGAGTATCATCTCGATTCATGGTGAAGGATATCATCGATTTATATTGCATTAAAAAAATCGAAACAACTACGAGCCCCTTCCCATTTCAATTGGCCCACTTTAGGATTTTTCAAAAATTGTACTACATGAACTTCAAATTGTTCTTTTTTTTTACAGCATGTTTAGCACCTCTTAATCACAAAAAAATACATATGAAGTGACTAATATCAATAACTAACACAAAATGAGAACAAATAAAGAAAATGTGAACAAATACTTAAAATTAAGAAAACAACAATTTTAAAGTTTACCACTGGGTAACATCGCCTTTATTTTTTATTACAGCCGAAATTCGTTGGGGCATAGTATTAACTAAGCCTTGGCATAATTCCGGTGTAAACGAATCCCATATTTCCCTGAAGCCTTTGTTTCAGTTCGGAGATTGTTCTAACAGGACGTTTCCGTAGCACCTTTTTTATCTCGTGCCACAAAGTTTCAATCGGTGATAGATCAGGACTACTAGAAACCCATTCCAAAAGTGGTATACCATAGTAGTCTATCCATTTTAAAGTTTTTTTTGAAGTGTGGCATGCTGCGCCTTCCTGCTGAAACACAAAATCTTAGTTTGATGTCAAACATGCTTCCATGACCGGTAAAAAGCGATTTTTCTAAAATGTCCAAATATTTGTTTGTATCCACAGTTTCTTCAATAAAATGAAGTTTTCCTACTCCTTTGGACGACATGCTGCCCAAGACCATTACAGTTGCAGGAAATTTTACCTTCCTTTTGAGACAGTCAGGATGAAACGCCTCATTTTTTTTTGCGAATAACTCGACTTCGACTGTCTCCAACACACACTTCAAATCGGGTCTCATCGCTATATTGTATTGCACGCCATTGCTGAGATGACCAATCCTTATGTTCTTTTGCCCATCTTACTCTATTTTTCTTCTGCTGTGGTGTTAAAAAGTGGCTTTTCTTTGGCCCAAAGCAAAATTGCCACTTTCAATTTTTCTAGTTCAATTCTTTAGTCAAAAAACTTACCTTGTAAGTGCCAAATGCCATCACTCCACAGCGCACTTAACTCAAGGTAATTGACGCGCCTATTTTTCTGGATAATTCGTCTTAATGCTCTTCTATCGGCATTTGTAATCTTGCTTTTTTTCACATGTCGAGGCTTTGCGGCGACTGAACCGGTAGTTTTATATCTTCTAACTATATTTCTTACTCTATACCGAGATAACTCTAATAAATTTGCAATCTCCGAGTTAGATTTCCCAAAATTAAAAAATTTAACAATTAGTAAGCGAATTTTGTCATCAATAATCTTTCCTCTGCCCATTTTAAAGAAGCTGTATAAAATGCATTCTGACAGCTATGAGTATTAGCAATTCTCGCGGCGTCTGTTTTCCAAGCCCATCTTTGCATTATAGGCACACTTTGTAACTAAATAAAAATGGGTTGATGTTGCCATATTTGGAACATTTTTTGCTTCTTTGTTACAAACTTGAATAGGGAACAATAAAGTTGGTGTTTTCTACTACATATTATTAAATATGCCCGGTTAATTAATTTTGGACCTTAAAACAGCATGTAGTATTTATTATTTTTTGATCCTGCGCAAAAAACTAATATCAATCGCGTAATTTTTCTTATAAAGTTTCGGTTTATTAAACCATCATCAGAGAACTACAATTAATACAATATTTTAAAACACAGTTATGGTTATTTTAAATTTGTACTTACACTATTAATTAGATATTTTAAATTTTATTACGTATTAGGTGTTATTTGTTTGCCCCATAACTAAATTGTGTTGCATGGTATTATGCAGTGGCGGGTGGTAGATTTAGGTTATGCCATATCTCAGTATTGGAGCATGAAACACAGGCGATATTTTAAGGTACGTCTATCAGTATTGAATGAAGAAGTTCTGCAGAAAGAAAATTGAGAAAAAAGTTACAAAATGCGCTGCCGACCCAGATTACTTCTAGATCATTAGTAAAATATTTGCAAACTATTTTTTTTTCGTTATCAGAAGGAAAATTTATCACCCCGTTTTTTTTGGTTTTCGAAAATTTTGATTTCTTATAAAATTATGACATTTTGAAATGTACACAATGAAGAACTTAAATCCACCAGCCGCCACTGGTATTATGGTCCTTAACGGTTTGTAAAGACATTTTATTTGGTGTTAGAAAGATGTAAAAATTGAATTTAAATTACACATTACCCCCATCATTTAATTTAATAATTTAAAGTAGGTGTCGCTTAAATTTTCCATATCTGTGCGGTTGTTTATTGTGTTAGTATGTCTTTTTATTTGCTACATTTCATGTATATGTATATGTATGGACCAGAGCGTTAAGGCCAGAGCGTTAAGTGACAAACGTAGCTAGCTGGTTTACTGCCTATCGACTCCCGAAATTTGCTTCAAGAACATTTTTTATTTTTTCCAGGTTATTTGTCTATATTTTGGATACAAGAGTTGAATGGCATAATCTGTAAGACTGTTGACGACGTTTTTTGTAGTTATTTGATGTGTGAGATTTAAATTTTAAATATCTTTGGGACCAAACTTCTTTCATGTACCAGTTCTTTTCAATAATACCGTCGTTATTATAATTGACTTTTACGTCTAAGAAATGTATACTATTGTTTTGTTATGTATTCTTCCTAAACTGTAATCATAATTGATAATTATTGCAACTATTAAGGGGCCTAGTCGGGAAAAAGCTTCGGATAGCTGTGTCACTCTCTAGAAAGTTTTTATACATGCGCCGCTGAATAATTTTGCTCTTGACTATACCTTCATTGGACGTTTTATTCACCGACTTCATTGAGGTGCGATTCCCGATAGAGGTAACACTTCTTTGCTCCATTTGTAGTGACAAAGATACTTATTTAGAAAATTCTTTTTAACCAAATAGTACGGAATAAAAGTTTGAAACTTGCTGAGCATAATTATGAAGATTCATTCTAGACGACACGTATGAATTTTACCTCGAATTTTACTGATTGATATCATAATTCAGGAGCTAATCACGTCCAAATTTCACTTATATTTACAGTATAAATTTCCCCCTACATAAAGTGAAAATTAATTAATAGATATACATGTACCCTCTAGTACACTTTCAACTACTGATCCTCCAAATTTGGTGTAATTTGACCAAACGGTATGGAAGAAATAAATTTTGAAAAATTACCTTACAAACACTGGTTCGATTAGCCCTCTTAACAGTATATTCTATTTTGTCTTTTGGTAAGAAAATAATACATCTGCATATCTTTTGTGGAATTTTGGTTTATAATTTAATGATTTTAATATATTGTTTTCTGATCCATCCATTACTATATTTTCTATGGTGGCAGTTATAGGTCACCCATTGTGAGGAGAAATGATTGTTATACGTGAAATGTAGAGTTTAGACATTACGTTTTTTTTTTTTTTTTGATAAATTCGTCTTTGGTAACCGATAAATATTTACTGATTTCAGGTCATTTGTTTTTTGTACATTCTATTGCCAAATCTGTTGGAATATTAGTATACAGTAATACGAATAATTCGAATATTTGATCATTTGAATAATCAAATTCGAATTAATTCTAACTGAAATATTTGAATATATTCGAATAATCGAGTATTCAGATATGTTCAAATTTTCAAATAGGTATGTGTCCAAAGTAGGCAGGGTGATAGATACTAGGTAGGTACACCCTCAGAAAGGCTTTTCTAAGACAGGTAATATTATCAACGTCAAGCTTTCCTGCATTAAATCAAATAACCAGAGAAAAAATGTTTTGTGAGAAGTAGCTTATCCGGCCCCTGTTTTTGAAGGGCATTTTTGGAATCGTCTTTATTTATGAAATAACATATTATATTGTTGTACTTTTTAGTAGTAGTAGTTGTTGTGGTTTATTTAGTTTGTTTATGAAGTTCATGTATTAATCATAAAATCATTTTCTGTGACCAATTTCCGCAAATTTTATTTGAATTTTTTTGATGTTTAAAATCTAAAACCGTATTAATTTCTAATAATCCTAATTGGTGTTTCATGAAAAACTACGTCAGTGTTTTCTTCACATCAAAGGTTCCAACTCACTCCAGAACCCTAATTAAAAAAAAACCCTAAAAAGTGAAAACTCTAATAATTCATATCTATACCTATTTGCATAACCGAATCAATTTAATAATAATACAATAATGTTCGAAGAATCGGATTATTCGAATAATTCGAATAATCAAATGGTTCAAATATTCGCTTCATTCTGATATTTGGATAGTTCGATAAATCAAATATTCGAATAATTCGAAAATTCGAATATTCGAATATTCTTTCTAACAAATATTCGAATACCAAAACCTGGAAAAATCTGAGTATTGGTATATGGTGAGGTAACATCAAGTGAAATAATAATATGATCTTTGGGAACTGTTTGGTTTCTATAAATTCACAAAATTGCCAATAGTCTTTGACAAAGGAATCAGTTTTTCCTAATACGTTATGTTTGTTAAAAATTATGAACAAAAAAAGTATATTTTTTCTGTTCAGTAGTTAGTTTTTTCTTTAAAATATTGTATTAATTATACTCGTAATTCTCTGATGATGGTTAGAAACGTTAGAAAAAAAATTACGTGTATATCTGGTCAAAAGTACCCAAAAAACGATATCAAACATTATTTGAAATCAACGGTCAAGAAAAGAAAAAAATAAATTACAGTAATGGCCAAATGTAATGACTTCCCTCTTCAATTTTCCAGTTGCTTATAAAAATAAGAGTAATTATTTATGCAAGTGTATATTTAGGTCTTAAAGTATATAGTCGGTAATCAAAGAAACTATACGAGTACCATACTTATTTTCTCTTTTAAAATTTTTGGTATGGCGGCCGAATATGGAGGGGGGAATCTTTTTTTTGATTGAATGATTACCGATATTTGTCCGCATAGGTAATTAGTATATGTATTCCACATACCCCAATTACATTGGCAGACAAAAATTCTGGTCGGCGCACGGTAACCGGAAATCGAAAAAAAAATGTTTAGTTACCGGACCAAACCTTACTCAAAATATTTGTTTTGGTGTGCATAGTACTGTACTATAGTGGCAGACATTTCTATCGGATGGTTTTTTGAGAAATTTGCCATTAACGTGGCGAAAAATGGATCAAAATTTGAAATGTTAAAAAGCAGTTAAAATAAAAAAAAAACGTCTGCCCAGCCAGCTTATGGTTCACAAGCCACTAACTTCAGCTGACAGATATTTTTTCCAAATTTAAACGCCCAAAACCATCCCTTATAGGGTTAAAAAAGCTACATTTTTTTATATTTTCTACTGTAATAACATATCCAAAAGACGTTTTTTATTATAAGAAAAAGTACACACGAAAAAGTGAAATTTTTTTTTACCTTTTAAAGGGGTGGTTTGAGAAGGTTAAATTTGACAAATATGTCTGCCAGCCAAGGTTAGGGTTTTTTATTGTGAATCATAAGCTGGCTGGACAGACGTTTGTTTAATTTTAACTATTTTTTAAAAACATTTCACATTTTTATCCATTTTTCGCCACATGAATGGCAAATTGCTCAAAAACCGACCGATACAAATGTCTGCCACTATAGTACCGTACTGTACATACCAAAACAAACATTTTGCGCTAGGTTTGGTCCGGTAACTACAAAATTTTTCTTTTCAATTTTCGGTTACCGCGCGGCCACCGGAAGTTGCCAGTGTACTTGAGGTACATACTCCACATGGGACATATACTAACTACCTATGTGGACAAATATCGTTAACCATTTAATCAAAAAAAAAAAAAAAAGTTTCCCTCCTTCGTATCCGGCCGCCATACCGCCACACCAAAAATACAGTTGTATATAATTTTAGAATCTGTGAATATTAAAAATATGTTACTGACCAAAATATTTACCATAATGTCCAATTTTAAAAGTTAATTGTATTTAAAAGGAATCCATTTGTACTTGCTTATAAAACCACTCCTATTTTTTTTGTATAACATAGCATTTTAAACTACTACGACATATCTGAAAAATATATTAAAACAAATTGATATGACATGGAATAGAATGACAGTACCATCTCTTGTCTAATTCTTAACTTTTAACATTTCCAAACATTTCCTATAACAATTTTTTTCTGCTCTATAGCTGTTCCAAGATTTCGCAACTCCATTGTAGGTCCAGTCAGTGAGTCTTGTAGGAACGTAAAACGGCCCCATTCAGTTATATCAATGTCAAGCGTTTCATCCAGTAGCACAAGCTCAGGAGGTTCTAGTGGTATGCCTGCCGGGCAAACGCATTCTGTGAGCCTTAGTTTTGATTCAACTTGTGAGAGCCCAAAGCCTTATCATAGATCTGCAACTCTTAATAGCCAGTGTTCCGTAGGTAGGTATGTACGGTAATACAGTATAGTCAAAAGAAGCTCGAATTAATCGTTTGCAGCCCAAAATTTTGTATCATACATTTTGGACTAAATGTCTTTCGTTACACACAAGTGTTATATTTTTTATAGTTTATTTGAGGAGCAAATTTTCAAAAGATAACTATCCCATTCTACTATTAAGTAAAAGGCGGAAGGTCCTTTCAATAAACCTATTCATATGTTACATTTTTCAAAGTTTAAAATAATTCATTAGATTCCTCTCCTCAACCTTCTTCCTTCACAATTATTAAAAATCCCTAACTGCCTGTTATGATATAACCGTTATTATTTATTTTCGAATTTTCTCAAATTTTGATAACTAGAATAGTAAGTACCCTGTTGAAAATTTGTTCGTTTTAGCTTTAGTTCAGATATTATTCCAATGTCAACACACAGCACCACAAGAAAAAAAGTTCATTACCACGAACCAAAATACATGGACCTTGTGTATTTTTCGACGCTGAATTCGAATCCGTAGTTAAAAAAAAGATTTATCGTGTCAGTTTTTTTTTTTGGCCAAAAGCATCCCTTGAAATAAGGTAAAACTATGGTAATATTGTAATGACCAAAATACAGGGATATAATGTATTTTCGACACTAAATTCGAATCCATAGTTAAAAAAAGATTTATCGTGTCAATTTTTTTTTGTCAAAAACATCCCTTGAAATGGAGTAAAACTACCCCTGAAACTCAAATAACGCACTTGAGTTAAAATAGCATGTACAAAGGACAAATTATTGTAGCTCTTAGGACAAAATATCCGAATCTGGTGTGACAACCAGACATTACTCTTAAAGGGTTGAGGCTCACCCCTATAGGGTATAAAAACCACCCCACCTACGGAGGTATCTCATAAGTTTCAATAACGACAAAAAAAAGTTCAGGCTTTTGTACGTTTAGGCAGAGCGAACCAATATGGTGTGGATTCACGTGAACTACCGATATATGACTATAAACTACCCTTAGAAGGTGGTAGAAACGGCCCGTAAGCTCTAATGATACACATACTACAACAATTTGTCCTTTGTACATGCTATTTTAAATTCACGTGCGTCATTTGAGTTTCAGGGGTAGTTATAGCTATCATTTTTTTTACAATTAAAATTTATGCTCTAATGATGAAATTAAGGCTGTGTAAGTAACAGACCGCCAAAATGTACAATTAAGGGAAAACATGAGGGCAGTAATTCGTTTGTAAAAAAATAGGAACATACTTATCTACCATTAATAAATGCTTTCAACTTGGCTTTGAATTAAAATAAATTAAATTCAAATACTTCCCTCTTACGCGACTTCAGCGAACGGCTGCTTGGTATAAATACAATAATTGATTTATCATTAAGATAATAAGACAACCTAAGATTACCCTGAAAATAAGCAACAATTGCCTTCGTGGAATAATTACTGTTCCAAATATTTGACTAATAACAGAAATTGCCCATTGTGTTACTGCCATTATCTTCAGGAGTGAAAGATATTACAACAGCACCAAACTTAAATAACTTTACTTTAGACTGATTGCCAATGATTCAGTTTATATAATTTATTAAATATTATCTTTCAATTAAAATCAATCATTATATTCACAATGGTATGGTTTTTTTTTCAGGAGAGTGGCATCATAGCAGATATGTCGATGGGTTCAGATGAATGTTCGGAACAAGCACATACTGGCCTTTAGAAGAATATTTTGTAGTTTTTTAAATAAAATTTTTTGACTGTTTTAAGTCAATACACACCATGTGCCAGATATCTACCAGTTAGCTTTAAGTTGTATTTTTATTATATAAAATTTAAAAAGTATGTTAATTGATAATGCTATAACAATTTGTGTATGCATTCATTTATATTGTACATAATATTATTTGAAATTCCATATAATTTATTTTTTACACTATATTGTTTAATTTTGAATTGTTCCTCATGCTTTAAAATGTTTTCAAAAATAACGAAATAGTTTAATCATATTAAGTACCTTACATTTGAATACATCAATCTATTAAACAATTTGTTAGCGTCTAACATTTAATTTATTACTATGTTCTAGTGTGTACTTAAATATCATTTAACAATAATAAATCATGCAAAAAATCACAATAGAATCAGGGAATTGACCACCTTCTGTATATATACTTCATACAGTACCTTCAGAAATGCAATTATTATCAGGACACTATTATTTAATATAGAGTATAACATATATAACAGAACTTGTAAACGCATGAATGATTTTTATAATACACTATAGTCATTTAAATAAAATATAAATATGTAAAAAGCATATACTTTTTTTTATTGTGTACATCCAATGTTTTGACATTTCCTCGTAATATCGTTCGTGGGCGCCACTGGAAATTTTTCCAGGAAGGGGCAGAAGTAATATGTTTGTTTTTTATGGAAAAAACATAAAAAATAGAGACAATTCTAACAAATAAATGTGAGGATTGATCCTGGTTAATAAAACTAAATTATACTTCAAAAAACAAAAAAATATCGGTAAGTGCACTTTTTTCTCAATTACATTGTGGCATAATGTATAAAAACGAAAAATAAACTATAAAAAACTTAAAAAGTGCCATCCTCGTTACATCAATCGTTAGTATAAAATCTAAAAACAAAACATCAACTAACTTTACTGATCTAAAATGTGAAATAAACTTATTCTAAAACGCGTGTATAAATATGCACTAAGATCCTTCGCTAAAAAAAAAATAAAAAAACAGAAAATATCTGTCCTTCAATGCCTGGCCTCAACTGACACATTAGACCACGCAGTCTATCCGTGTGAGTTTATGGCGAGAGTATGAAAAACTTGGTTGCCAAATGTTGTCAGATTTGCCTTATGTGCTATGGAAATTTAGGGAAAAATATAAAAACGTGTTAATGAGGGTTAACGCACTTGAATTCACCACGAGAGGTGCTAGTATACGGAAAGGTCAATGTCGTTAATGTTTACTATGGCTTTTTAACACTAGTTTTTAGTAATTTTTATAAAAATTAGCTGAAAAACATTTAACACAATGATGGCAGAAGGGGAAAATAGTAATTTACTTGCTCAATAGGGAAATTATTATATTAATCAGAAGTGTCTTATGTCATTAAAGTTAGGTTATATCATGAATTAGCATGATGAAAACAACGAATGTACATGATTATTACTCACAATTTTCTGGAGTAGACTCCTTTGGTATCGCATAATCGTCAGGATTAAAAGTTTCTTACAAACACACGAATGTTTCAAAGGAGTAAAGTTATCTCTATCAACCACTGTTTTAGGCGAGTTTTGTCTCTCGGAAGCATATGTCCGCCTTTTTTCCGAACAAAATGGAACTGCACAACACTGAGGCATAATTAACAAGGCTTTTTATTTGCTGGTGTACGAAATAATTATAATAAAACACTATAAACTTTTCCTGCGCCTTACAATAACGTTTGACACGACCTTACTCGACCAATGGCGCCAACTGTTGAACCTGAAAACGTTAGGCCTCATTGAAATAAAAGCCACTTAGTGTATTTCCAGTAATTTATCTTGATACCTGATGTTTTCCGTCATTTTCCAGAAGGGGGCACTGTCTAGCCAACTATAAATCGAGCCGGCTAGTTAGTAGTTAACATGCACATACCTACCTATTTATAATGTATAGTTTAATCCGCCTCTCTTTTTTTCGAAGTCGGAAATAACTTCGTCGTAAAAGTTTGAATTTTGAGACATCTCCTTCACAAAGTCACTTTCTATTTTGAAAGCCGCTCTTCACTGGTTGAAATTCTTGAAAAAGTTTTTATTCTTTTTAAGGTCGAAAAACTGCGTTCAACCGAAGCACTAGTTGCAGGTATCGTCAACACTAACTCACACAATTTCAACACTTCATAGTAGGCCTGATCCAAACTATTTTCTTTTATAAAGATAATCAGTTCGTTGGCGTTGTGTTTCTGACTAATATCTTCTGTAGCATAAATAACTGAAAGTTCCGATCGCAACCCAACTATATCAAAAAAATTTCCGTAGTTATCACTCAATGACTGAAGTGCGTTTTGTGCAAACTGTTTATTTTTAAATTCATTAAAATTACACAATTCTAAAAATTGTATATCACTAAAATTTTTAAATCTATTTAGTTGCCCAGTGATATTGCCAAAATTTCGATAAAAAATCTTCGATATGAAGTTCTACGATCCACTATGAATTCAATTCGTATTCTTCTTTGCGGCTCTAAATTGTCATTACTAGTTTTCTCCCAGAACTTTTCAAATTCATTTCTTTTGTTACAAATCAAATTTTTGACTTCTTCAATTGTCTCACAAATTTTCTCGCAAATGAGTTTCACACTTACCATGCCTCTTTGTCACTTTGTGAATGTTGTTTAAACCTGAAAAGCCATTTTTATTCCAAACACATTTTTCATTTGTGAACAGTACACATGGCCAACAAAACAATTTACACAAATTTTCACAACCCGTTAACCACTGATTAGTACTGTACATTTCAATATTAAAGTACCTATAGCATGTTTTAACTTTCGTTTTTAAAAGTTTTAAATCAGGTGTTGGTCTCCCGTTTCTAATAATATCCAGTTTATCTTGAAACGAATATGTTGAAAATCCCTTTTTCAACAAATTGCACACCACACAAACGCAAATAATATTTTCCACAGTGCTAGGACCAGCTTCCATATTGAATAAGCATATCTAAAACTGCTTATACGCGCACTAATGTTCAACGTTTTAAAAATCAATTGTCCCCGCACCACAGGTTTAGAAACACCAAAAAAGGTTTTTACAAATATCGTACAAAAGCTGAGAATAATACTAGGAAGATTAATATTAAGTATAATATTAAAATCGATATTAAAATCGAGATCAATATCTATAAAACAAGACACATTACTATGCTATACTGTTCAGATATCAAGATTAGGAAGTGGGGATGTCTTGCATTTCAAGAAGTAGCTTACATCTGTCGCGCGAGTTCGTGTTGACTCGATTAATCGAGTGCGTCACGTTACGGTTTTATCGTGCAACATTGTCTCAGCTGATGAAATGCAGGGCCGTGTCTATTGAAATTGGGTAAAAAGTAAATTTTAATGATTAATATATGTGATAAATAGTAATTAGGTTCGAATTGTGTGTTTTTTTTAAATAATCCCAAGGGAAGCACTGCGTCCCTTGCTTCCATGGACCGACCGCCTTACTATTAACTTAATAGTAACCATTATAAAATAAATGTAGAAACTCAAATAAGTAGATAGGTGTTATCTCAAAAATGAAATGTATGTTGTTATGTCATACCACAGAATCTTATATTTATGGCCATACATCGTGCTTGTGCCAGAGAAAGTGGTTGTCTCTGCCTGTGCCTCCTATCTGTATCGTAAACAAACGGAGAGGTTTTTATAGACCATAATTGCGCCATTTTTTGGCGAGGAAACTTGCTAACCATTTTAACCAAATTCTCGTCAAATGTCTGGTTGTACTTTGGCCAACGTTACTAGTTAAAATTGCGATTCGGCTTGTTAGTACCATTTTAGTCATATTCTGGCTTATTTCTATATAGCATAATTACCGAAAACATATGCCAAGTTGCCGCCATATTTTCTATCAAACAAGGACAAGCCGAACGGCGGCCATTATGTTGATATTCAATTCTTTGTTAATTTACCTCTAAAATAACGTTTTAATTTATTAATTCGATATTTTAATCAGTTTTGATAACCATACCATCGATTGCGCTCTTTGAAATTGTCATGGCGTATAGTATTAGCATACTAATTAATTTAATTATAATTAAAACATAAGTATTTCAAGGGCCCTCTTTTCTTTTTCTATGAGTATTTTTTGTAAGTTTACAGAAATAATGCCTGCGGTAATAGATTTGACCCTCTTGTTCATTGTTCATTGACCAAAAACTGTATAAGTATGATGGATGTCCATTTTATTTGACAATAACTTTTAAAACTAAAACATAACCACACTTGAATAAGTAATATTTGAGACGATTTTATAGATAAATAATTTCCATAAAAAGCCAAACTACAGATTATACTTTCGCCATAAAAATCATTTTGTAGCTAATATTAAAACAGCCATAATAATCAAAAAGAAAGCCAATGTAGGCTAGTGATCATTTGGCTCTAGTTACGTTTCGATGATCAGAATATTATTCCCCATTTTGACCACCATTACATCTTTAAAACCTAATAATGCGGTTTTTATAATATAACCAAATAAACAATTTTTCTAGCAATTGTAACATCATGATATCCAAACTACAACTTCTTGTGCTGCTTGGGTCTACATGTAAAATGTGCTCTTTCAAATGACGCCATGAAAAATGGAGGTTATTATTTAATAAAATTGTCGATGTCAAAATTTCTTAAAAATTTATACATTACTTTATGAACGCACTGTATAAGTAATATTTATAACTTAATTTCACATAAAATACACAAATTAAATATACAAAAACAAGTTCCATCTATAAGTATTACATGCTATAAGTAAGGGTTTATGAGAATTGATCGTGTAGTTTTCTCTGCTAACAGAGGAGAGGTTTATCTTTTCGTTGGTAGATGACACTGCATGTGACAAAACTGCCAACAGTCAACGCGTCCCCTAATGTCACAACTTATAGCAGTTCTACAATTTGATATGATATTATTTTAGTTGATTTTAGAATATATATGTACTATATTACCATACTCATCGGCTGAAAGTCACCACCTTCCGAGATGCTCTCTTTCTAGCACGCACCACTACAAATAGTGCCAGAAAGAGAGCATCCCGGTAGGTGGTGAATGAACATTGTACCTACATATATGTAAAATCTAATAAGAATCCTTCAACAAATTTTAATGAACCTCCAAGATTTTAGTCAAACATACTAAACGTATAGTAAAAGACATATTTATACAATTTTCTAACTCTTACAGTGGCGGTTCGTGGGTCAAAAGATAGGGAGGTCAATTAGAAAAGTTTACTGTATTACCTACCTTTTAAAGTGATTTAAATTCCAAGTCGATCCTCCGGTCTTTTTGAGATGCAAAGTGGTCAATTACTTTTTCATTAAAGTGTTTTATCTTCTTAATTAATGCCCTTTCTATGGTAAGCATAGCTAAAGAATATAACCTTTCCTTACCCATGGTATTTCTTAAAAATGTCTTTATTTTCTTAAGGTGGAAAAACAACGTTCACTTTCGACGGTAGTCATAGGGAGAGTACACAAGATTTTTAACAGTTTGACACTTTCAGAAAAAGTATTGCACAAATTATTGTTAATGAAAGGCTGTAACAAAGCAACTGCACTTTCACTATTAGAAAAATCTTCTCGGCTATATAATACTTCTAATTCAGTTTTAAGTTTCAAATGATTTATGACTGGATACTCCGTTTTAACAAATTTAAACATATCTTGAGGAAAACTTTTTTTATAATCTTTAAATCGATCTGCGTGAAATAACTGAGACACTGCTAAATGATTACTAAAGCTAAACCTGTTTTTGATCTCAGATGTAATTATATCACAAACTTCTAATGAAATTCTCCTTTTTGATTCTTCCGTTTTACATCTCTGGGCAGACTGCATGGATGTTTCCTCCAAATAGTTATTCAAAATTTTATTTCTGATGTCTTCAATTTTACTATTAAAAACGCCCATACACTTATTTACTGTTATGACATCGATATTACATTTTTGTAATTGATTGAACAATATATCACAATGAGGCATAACTAAATGAAAAAAATTTAACCAGTAATGGAAATGCTCATTTTGTAAGTAGTTTTTTAAACCAATAGCTTGGTTTAGAATGTTGTTTTCTGATTCATTATCAATGATTTTTTCTAAACAATCTAATCATTCTGTTCGATAGACATAAACAGTCTCTATGCACTTTGTATTAAAATTCTATCGTGTTGAAGCCGCTTTAGGTAATCTCACCTTAACAACATTATTTAACACGGCTGTTCCTTTTGGCGATTTTCCAAAGAATGAAGAATAGTTATGTATATTAGCAAAAAAAATGTTTATGCTTTTATCCTGACTTGATGCTTTTTGTAAAATTAAATTTAGTTGATGAGCGTAACAATGAATAAAATTTGCTGAAGGATAACTTTTTTTAATTTTGGCTTGTACACCTCCAAAAGCACCACTCATTACTGATGCTCCATCGTTACTTTGTGCTATCAATTTTTCAGGACTTTCACTAATTTTCAGACATTCTAACTCTTTTAAAATTACATCTGTCAAATGCTGCGATGTCGTTCCTTGAGGCTGAATAAATTTCCAAAATCTCTCACATACAACACCGTCTAAAACGTATCTAAACACAAAAAACTACTTGTACTTTATTATGTCCATCTTTCAGTTTTAATATATTTTGTACAACACTCATATTTAATAGTAAACACCAAATACACTGTTTTACTTAATTTCACGACAAGTAGAGATTTACTAATAAAATGTTCACAAATAAAAACATTATAAAAACAACGCGATAGAATTTATCGACCAACGCGTACCTAGTCAACATTAAGACTGCTGATTGGCGACTGCTTTACTAAATTTCGTGCGTTAACGTATCAGGGTCGTCAGGGACATTGTCCCCGCCAATGATTTCTGTCTCTTTCACTTTCTGACGATTCGCGCATAAGTCCATTTCACTATAATTCGTTGTAAATTCGGTCCGTAGCTACCTTTGAAGACACGTTGTGGGTTGACCCAAGATATTTAAATTCTATAAATGAATAATGTAATGATCTAGATATTTGAATAGTATTGTGCATAGAATGAACTAGAAACTTTAATATATATTTTAAGAATATTAAAAATATGTATATTATATATTTTTAAATTTCAGAAAATGAATAGCTCTATTTTTTATTTGTATGTGGGAGGTCATTGACCAAATGACCCTATAGAAAAACCACCAGTGAACTCTTATCCTAATATTTATTTGACATAGCTAAATGGAATGAAACTATTAATTGACAGATACTTCATTCAATATCCGAAATTTAAAGTCATATTAACTTATAACTTGGGTTCCCCACATATCACCCGTTCTTCTTGCTACATTGGACAAACATTCTCTCAACCCTCAACGGACGACATGAAAAATTAAACATTCTCATAATATTCAACGATTATCTTTGTTTTTTGAATCGTTTATGAAATATTCATATACCTATAGGTGTTATTACTACTTTATTAGAATAATGAAACTGGGCATTATAAGAGTATTTATATATTATTCTCAGAATGATCTAGCAACATTTTTGGTTTGTTGTTTTTGGAATGTAACTGAGTTCACATGTATTCCCTTTGGAATTTAATAAATTATTATTTTCCTGTTATAATTTCTTTTATATAGTCTCTAAGTAAACAAAATTTACATATTTAACTTTTTTCTCGGCGTACAATATCCCAACAAACATTTTCCATCAAATTAGCTCTAATTCGACTTGGTAAAAGACGAATTTATTTATTGAGGTAGTTATGACGTAAAATTGACTGGAAAAATACACTTCCCATAGAAATTTACCTATTGGTTTTACTTTATATTTAAATTTAAGTAAGTAATACCAATAAATCTACCTCCTACACAATTTTACTTAAAAGTACTTTTAACTAAAGCAGCAAGGGAAAAACAACTAAATATATCTACCACAAATACCTTAAAGGTGAATTTCTCTTAAAGTCGAAATAAGTAGTATAATTAGGTAATCTTTACCACTTTGGTGGCTATAAATTACGTAATTTAAACGTAATTTATAGGCATAAATTACGTTTTCCAACAAAATCTACCTAGTAAGAATATTCTACCATTATGACGATTTCCAGTCACCAAAAAGGTAAATATTACCTAATTATACTACCTATACTAATAAAGGCGACCAATTAGATTGCTATGTAGATACATAGCAATCTAATTGGTCGCCTTTATTACGCTCCTTTACAGTAATATTAGGTCGACAACGTCGATAAATTCTTCCTAGCTTATCTACCTGACTTCAACCATTTAGTCAATTATCCCTTGTAGTTACATTTTCAAAGGTAGTTAACCTTAAGGTCAAATTAGCGGAGGACGCCATATTCTTTTACCACAGTTGTAGTACGATTTGAAATTGAAATTTTCAAAATGAATTTGTATGGAAACGAACTGATAAAGAGTTTAAAAAAATACATAATTATACCTGCTAAGTCATATTCAACAAGTATAACATACTTTTGGCTCAAACTATAATTATAATTTTTTTACTTGGTAAGAAGAATTTTCATATTAATAAATATTTTAGAGGAGCATGGTTACTTTTCGAAGTACAGGTGCTAATAGGCACGGAAAAATTTCCGGAGCATTAATTTTAACAACCGGAAACTTCTGATACTACGAAATTAAATTGGATTTATTTATTCATTTATTTTCTCTCTTACTATGAATTAAATTTTGTAGATGACTGTATACAATGTAGCTACTATTTATAGAGAAAAAATACCAAATAAGTATAAAATTCTTTTTTTTTTACTAGGAGCCATTTGCCATTTGCACATAAATTCATAGATTTTACTTAAAGCCAGTTAACTCGATGTCGATTTGATGTCGGAATGAAGTCAAATGTACCTAAATATGTATTAGTAACCAAACATACTGTGCAACTACAAGAAGAATTTATATGTAATTTTATCTATCATAGTCGATTTAACTAAATTTCGACGTCATCTTATTATCCACTTATGTCGATTCCACGTCACGTCAACGTAAATTTTACTTAAATATTTCAATTTTGCGGCTAAATTTATTGTACATAATTTAGTAGTCTCGACGTTAAGTTAAACTAAAATGTTTGCTGGGATTCATCGGAAATAAAGTGGATAATACAAAAGTGCACATATTATTTTATTATTTTAATATTTAAAGCAGATATGCCATTGACAGTAAATTAATTTTCGTTATTGAGTAATTATTATTTAAATAAAAGAAAAACTTGACAAAGTATGCTACTTTGATTTAATGCCTGCAATGAATACACTCATTTTTCTTTCATTTCTAGTAAACAGAAAGATACTTAATATGTACACAGTGATTTCTGACTCTGGATTCTCCCTTTACCTCAAGCAGTTTTTGATTTAAAAATTTGGGAAAAAAGCAAATGATTTTTTCTAATGACGTCGATGTATAGGTGACTTAGAGATGACGCAGCTGCAGCTACAATTTTGTTTAAATAAATCACACCCTTTTTTAAATTTCATACGCATTTTATTTTGAATACAGTGATGTAAAACTTTAAGCAGTTATTTTTAATAGTTTTCCAGTTATACAATATTAAATTATCAGCGTTCCATACGTTGATTTTGACAACTTTTAAAATGTAGACTATGAAGACATGTCTGTGTAAAATAAAATAATGGAATATAATGCGATAACACAATAAAAATACTTGGGAATGAAGTCACAAGCAATTTTATTATCAACACTAAATTTTAGTTACAGGCGAATTAATTTATTGTTTATAATAAACTTTTGACCAAATTGCGTGTGACATTTCTCCATATTACGAAGTGGACGTGAATTGGTAACTACAATAAAAATGCTATACATAAATCATTTATTTAATAAGAATATGAACTAAGAGAAATTAAATCAATAAAATTAGACAAATTAATACAGATAAAATCACAACTCAAGTAACCAACGTATTATTTTAAAAATTGTTCAATTGGAGATCCATTTTACGCTATTATAGCTATATATCTTCTATTACTGTCGAAATTTGCTGGTGGAACTCTAACACGTTATTAACTTGATCTTTGTTGAATTCGTTTTTTATGCGCCCTCACAGAAAAAATCCAGAGGCACATGATCGGTACTACGTAGAGACCATCTTATAGTATCGATTTTCCCCATCTAATCCAAAAAATTTTGAATCAGGTATTGCGTAATTTGTGGCAGGGTCTTGTCTTCAATCATATGTCTTACATGATGAATTGCAATATGGCTGGCTCATCTCAAATATGGAAGAATAGATAAAGTTTGTTTGTTTATAGTGAACATTGGGAACAACCATAGAACAGATATTAGGATTTTAAGGTTAATTAGGAACATTACAATAAACATATAAAATGCCTTTGAAATTTACAAAATGTAAAAAATGGTATGAATAGTGACCAAAGGCCTACCGAATAGTATAAATAGGTTGGTTCTTGGATTTAATATTCCACAGATGTGGCCAACGTAGACCGATATCAATATCTGGCCATTGTGTCTTTTATAACAAATTCCGAATGTTGTAAATAGTTTCACGGCGGTAACTGTGTGCAGGTTGAAAATTTGACTAAATTCAATGGGGTCTTAGGTTTTCGGGTATAAGGACTGATATCCTACAGAAACAATAACACTTTTTCTAGACAAATTAATATTACAATTCGAGTATAGTAGTAGAATATTTATATATTTTATTGGATTAGTCATTATTTTCGATGTCAGAAATAACGGGTGATTATAAAGTAAGGGATATATTTCAACTTAATATATATTCTTAACAAATCAAATTAATAACAAAAAGTAAATGGAATCTAGTTGCTTACATAATGGGATTTTTGATGTCAAACACTAGTTACTGCAAATGCTCGATATGACCTCCATTTTGTTGTTGTAAAATTACCAACCGTTCCCTCAAAATTGTATACAGCACTATTCAACATTTCTGGTTGAATTGCACGAATTTGCTCTCTAATACTGTCCTTTAATTCCTCCACCGTTGTTAGCCGTGTTCTAAACACCAAATTTTTTAAATAACCCCACAGCCAGTAATCCGCTGGGTTAATATCAGGCGATCTTGCTTTCCATGAATTTGCAATATGTCTGCTTATAACACGATCTTGAAAAACCGCAGTTAACAATTCTTTAACTGGTCGGTAAATGTGCAGAGATGCTCCATCCTGCATAAAAATCGTGTTTTCAATTCCTTCGTGCTCGTTTTGCAACTGTGAAATTACATAATCCCTTAACATTTGCAGGTATCGTTCACCAGTAACAGTTACAGATACGGCCTCCCCATTCTGTATTTCCTCGAAAAAGTATGGACCAATGATGAAATTAGCTGTGAAACCGCACCAAACGGTGACTTTTTTGTCATGTGGTTTTTCTGTTGACCATATTCGATAGTTTTGAGTATTAATTCCACCATTAAGAGAGAAATGGGCCTCATCTGTCCATAAAATACGGGATAACCATTCGGGTTCAATTTCCATCTGAGCAGCCAATACGTGTAATGAAAAAATCGTACCTGAGAACAAAATCTGCGTCCTTTAATTCAAACAGCAGTTGCAGTTTATAGGGATACATTTTTAGAATTTTCCGCAAAATTTTCCAAACCGTGGTGTATGGCATTTGTAATCGTTTTGATATCGCATTCACACTACTGATTGTTAGCGGATTAGTATTGGCTACGTTTTGATTTTCCTGAAGAACTTCTGCAACTTGGACATTACTAATCCTAGGTCTTCCTGACCTCGGAAGGTCCTTTACAGACCCTGTTCTTTCAAATTTGCTAATCAAATTACGATACGCCTTCATTTTGTACGGCCTTGCTCTCACACTCATTTTCGTACGAAATCTTCGTAATGCAGTAGTGTAATTTTTACCGCCTTCATAATAACATTGCACTAAACCAATTCTTGTTTGCAGATCCATATTGAAATTGTTACAATTTACGTTACGCGAGTTTTATTTTGAGAATAATTCTCTAAATTACGATTATTTTGTTTGACACTTGTATCAATAGTTGTCACGACAATTCTTTTGTTTTCCATAGATACACTAAAATCCAATTATTGAGGCAACTAGATTCTGTTTACTTTCTGCTACTAGCATAATTTCTTAAAACTATATAAGAATTTAAAGTAGACCCCTTACTTTATGATAACTCCATATATAAATTGTTATCATAATTTCAAAAAAACAAAATAATTATGCAAAAAAAGTGCCTAAATAACTCACATATTTGAAAGGGAACTATAGTTAGCTATGGACGAATTAAAATTGTGTTTTAATACATAGGTGCAAACCAAAGGCTCGTATTTGCTGCCTACAGGTAAGTATCCATTTCTTTTGGATTTCGAAAATTTTGATTTTTTGTAAAGTTATGACATTTTGAAATTACACAATGAAGAACTTAAATTTAAAAGTGTCATAACTTTACAAAAAAATCAAAATTTTCGAAAACCAAAAAAAAACGGGATGATAAATTTTCCTTCTGATTACGAAAAAAAAAATAGTTTGCAAATATTTTACGAATGGACTAAATGTAATCTGGGGTGGTGGCAGCGCATTTTTATAACTTTTTTTTTCCCAAATATTTTTTAAATTTTTTTTCTGCAAAACTTCTTCATTCAGTATCGATAATCGTGCCTTAAAATATTACTTGGTTTCCATGCTTCAATATTGAGATATGGTATAACCTAAATCCACCAGTCGCCACTGGTACCTCCTGTTGTCCGTAAGTAAGTTTTCATTCAGTAATAAAATCTGAAGAATGCTGCTGTCGTTACATATACAGTGTGGAAATTAAATAACGCATAAATTCAGTAATTCCGTTGATATTAATTTTTTGGAAAAAATCTCGAGGGGTATAGCGATTTTAACTTCAGCAAATATTTTCAGTCTATTTTCAGTTTCTTATGTCATTTATTTTTTAAGTTATGAAGTCATCGACTTTTTTTTAAATAACAACCTATATTTTTTTTTATTGATTTTGGTAGTAGTTTTTATTCCAGTTCCGACCGTATAAAATTTTCAATATGTTATTATTTGAAAAAAAATCGAGAAAAACAGTCTTAAAGTTCAAATAACAAAAATTCATCAAATTGGGAAAATTTATCTAGTTGCCTAAGTTTAACAGAAAGTTATCGACGGCACATTTGTTTTTATTTTGAAATTACAAATAGTTGAAAAATCTAACTAATGTGATACAACGGCAACTAGATAAATTTTCCCATTTTAATGAATTTTTGTTATTTGAACTTTAAGACTGTTTTTCTCGATTTTTTTCATATAATATCATATTGAAAATTTTATACGGTCGGAACCGGAATAAAAACTACTACCAAAATCAATAATAAAAAATATAGATTGTCATTAAAAAAAAAGTCGATGACGTAATACCTTAAAAAAATAAATGACATAAGAAACTGAAAATAGACTGAAAATATTTGCTGAAGTTAAAATCGCTATACCCCTTCGAGATTTTTTCCAAAAAATTAATATCAACGGAATTACTGAATTTATGCGTTACTTAATTTCCACACTGTATGTAACACTAGGTCATAATGGAATTTGTCTCGAAAAATTAGACATTTGATATGCTATTGGTTTTGTCCTTACCCGAAAACCTCAAATCTCATCGACTTTGGCCCACTCTGTACAAATTTGATATTTCAAAAAGGTATTTAGTCATACTTCATCAACATCAATTATTATTCCTGAAAGTTCTAATTCATTATTTACTGAACATTGTTTTGACAAAAGAGCTATAAGAAGTTGAATTGTCACAGACTGTATTAGGTGCTTTCTTTTCCTTCTTATTTCCATTTCTCCACAATAAACCGCTATACTTTATAGGCTGCAAAAGAATAAATAAAGAAACGAACTCCAAGGCGCTTTAATTAAATTAAACGAAAGAAAAAATATTCAGTTATTCGCATTTGAGAATATTCTGTGAACATATAGCGGCAAAGATATTTTAATGCATAGTTAAGCAACACGAAATGTAAAGTGTTTCCTCAGAAGACCAATATGAGCCGGAATATACACATCCTATTTTAAATTTCACCCTGTTCATACGTTCAAACGCAATATGCATCTATCCTTATCTTTATATTGCGGTGTAACATCTGTTCAATGTTCTGTAATATTTGCATATCCCACTTTCACATTTTTGTTATTGAAAAATAAAATATTAAAGTACACGAAACATATTTATGGAAATGTAACTAATAGAAATAATAAAATGTAAGTTAAGACACCCACTGTGGACTAACGTATTTTAAATGTGCTAATAATTACATGTGATTGCGATAATGTTATAGAACGACTATAATAATTACAGAAATTTCAGTTTACAATAATTCATTGCTTTTACCTGTTTGCACTAATTTAATGTTTAATGCTAACGATGAGCACTGTTAATCGTATATTCTCAAGAAATTCGCATAAATAAAAAAAATATATTAATTTAAAAACAAATTAAGTTCCTCTTCTTGATAAAAGTTAAAATATAGAGTGGAATGAAAAATAATATTAACTGAAAATTTTTGTTAATTATTATTTACTAACTTTTACAAATCTTATCACAGATAAGTATAACATATATCTTTTTAAACAATTATTTTCCCGGCTATTTGCCAAAATGCTGAAACTTGGATTACAAAAAAGATAATATGCACATTATGTTCAGTACTACTGACTCAATAATGTTATTTTTAATTTCAACTATTCTGTCCAGTAAAACCAAAAATAAATAAAACACAAGGTACTCACCGTTGACACTCACTTTAAAAGACTTTAAATTATCTACCGACACGTGTTTCCGCCTGCATCGCTTCATCAGGGTAACCAGCACATTTAAAGAATCCAAAGTAACCAAACTTGTAAACCTTAATGTAATAAACATTAATGGCTTCAGAGAATAGAATAATTGAAATTAACATAATCAACAAAAATTTTCAGTTAATATTATTTTTCATTCCACTCTATATTTTAACTTTTATCAAGAAGAGGAACTTAATTTGTTTTTAAATTATTTCATTGACCCTAAGAGGTATTTCCACTATATAATTTCAATTATTCTGTTCTCTGAAGCCATTAATGTTTATTACATTAAGGTTTACAAGTTTGGTTACTTTGGATTCTTTAAATGTGCTGGCTACCCTGATGAAGCGATGCAGGCGGAAACACGTGTCGGTAGATAATTTAAAAATTTTTAAAGTGAGTGTCAACTGGTGAGTACCTTGTGTTTTATTTATTTTTGGTTTTACTGGACAGAATAGTTGAAATTAAAAATAACATTATTGAGTCAGTACTACTGAACACAATGTGCATATTATCTTTTTTGTAATCCAAGTTTCAGCGTTTTGGCAAATAGCCGGGAAAATAATTGTTTAAAAAGATATATGTTATACTTATCTGTGATAAGATTTGTAAAAGTTAGTAAATAATAATTAACAAAAATTTTCAGTTAATATTATTTTTCATTCCACTCTAAAAATATATTTTTTAAATATGTGAATATTTAAACACCTCGTGCTTTTTCTCAAATTTTGAAAAAAAATTATTTAAAATGAAAAATAATTAAAAAAGTCAAATTCAAAATTCCGTAAAGCAGTTTTAATTTGTAGTCTAACAATACAAAAATCTATGCAAGACTTGCTTCTCGATACATAAGCGTATCTGTAGAATTGTGGGATATGTTCGTATTTAGTCACCAGTTATTATAAAAATGAAAATTATCCCAATGAATAGGAATCAGAATCCTGAGGGCTCTAAAGGGCCACAGCAAGCAAACTAGAAATTTCTACTTTAAAACTAGAAATTTCTACTTTTGAAAGTAGAATTTTTTACTATTAAAATAGAAATTTCTACTTTTGAAATCAGAAATTTCTAGTATTAAAGTAAAAATTTTTAGTTTTGAATTTTGATTTGAGGCGCGGAGCCCAAAAGGGTTTTTTACCAATACAGCCTTACCAGTGGCTTCTAGGTAAAAAAATGTCTATATAAAACTTTTTAAGAACATAGAAGTTTTGTCTGAAACATTTTTTTGCAAATCGAATAGACACCGAGCTATGGGACGGATCATTGAAAATTTCAAGAACGGTCATTTTTAAACTAAATTTGGATTTTTAGAAAATCATGTCCTTAAAAAAGTTGTATACCAGCGGCCATGCTTCAAATACCTGTATAAAAAGTTTTAAAAAGGGAAAGTGAATTACCCACCCCCCACGCCACTAGTGGATGAAATGAGACACACACTTCATTTTTTATTGTAATTCATACCATTATAGTTCATAGAAATTATCTATTGTCGTTTCTACGATATTAAGAAAAGACCGTTTTAAAAAATTAATGTCACCACCGTGTATCTCAAAAACAAAACCTTAGCGGACCTACGTTTATAAAAAATTTCCCTGTATACATATACGACGTGTGCGATTTAAGACCGCAACACATTATTTTTGAACGCGTTGATCGATTTTTTTTTATTTGGGGGTATATTACAACAACGTTATGAGCCCAAACTTTGTATACAGGTATTTGAGACATGGCCGTTGGTATACAACTTTTTAAGGGCATGATTTCCTAAAAATCCAAATTTAGCTTAAAACTGGACGTTCTTTATTGATAATAATAATAATAATAATATAATAATAATTTTTATTTAGCACAAAAGCTATTACACGAAATGTGTTACACATGATCAGTACAGTACACAGCATACAGTCAGTATAATCTTTATCACTATTAATTTACAAATGGTATATTACAATCGAAAGTTAAGTTTATATAATTGCTAATTTATGGTGGTATAATTTAATATCTAATAATAAGTCATACTAACATAATCAATAAAATTATTTATACATGAATTTAAACAGGTATTTTTTAAACTAAATGACATTCTTGGCTTGCTTTACAAAATTTGGTAGTTTGTTAAACTCAACTACTCCCTTGTCGTATATCGAGGATTTTGTCTTCATCAAACTTGTCGAGTTAATATTTATGTGATTCCTTTGTCTCGTGTTATAATTAAGTATATCCCCACGATGTTGTATATTTGCTGACAGATATATTGGCAGCAGATTATTGTAAAGTTTGTATAAAAATATCAGAGTTCTATATTTTATGTTGTCTTTTACTGAAAACCAGTTCAGTGTACTTTGCATTAATTTTATACTGGTATATCGTTGCATCTTAAAATGAATCGCACCTATTTTGTAGGAGTTGCAGTTTGGTTATGTTGGTATCATTACACATATATTATATACTTGAGCAATATTTAAAATGTGGTTTAATTATGGTATTGTAAATCGTTTTCCTGGTATATAAAGTTAAATGTTTACTAATACGATAGGCGAATCCAAGTTTTTTTGATATTTTTTTACATGTATAATTTATGTGGTCATTAAATGTTAATTTGTTATCTATGATAATTCCTAGGTATTTCATAGATATTACTTTTTCAAGATATTCTCCGTTATACTTTACACCTCTATCAATATTTTGATTTATATATTTATTGGAGCCTATTATCATATATTTTGACTCTTTGGCATTTATCATTAGACCGTTTGTTGTAAACCATTCATTAATTAGTTCCAATTTTAGGTTAACTGTTTGAATAACTTGTTTCAAATCCAATTCTGATAAGTAGATTATAGTATCATCCGCAAAAAGGTGCATTTTGCACTCTCCTGAATTAATTAATAGGATATCATTAATAAATAATGTGAAAAGCATAGGTCCTAGTACACTGCCCTGTGGAACTCCATTATTATTATTAAGCTTTTTAGACCTTATATTATTTATTTTAGTTTGTTGATTCCGTCCATATAAATAGGACCTAAACCATTGATATGCCGTGTCAGCAATCCCGAAGTACTGCTGAAGTTTTTTTTAGTAAAAGCTCTCTGTCGACTACTTCGATCAGTCCCACTTTGAAACTCCATAGGTGTTTATACGACTTGCAAAGAAATGTTTGAGGCAAAACTACCTTGTTCTTAAAATGTTTTAAGTTTTTACCTAGAAGCCACTGGTAAAGCCTCAGATTAAGGTAAAGTGGTATTGGCAATAAACCCGTTCTGGCGCCGCGCCTCCTAAGGTCAAAAATTTAAAATTAGAAATTTCTACTTTAACACTAGAAATTTCTACTTTTGAAACTAGAGTATATGAGAACTAATTTTCAGAGAGGGATAGTTAATGAACTTGGGTTCTACAAAAATATGCAATAATGCCTCATATAGCTGCATTAAACATAAGTGAAGAGCAATTACTCTTTCCTGATGACTTTGTAGTACACAAGCCACAAAAATCAATTTACTTGCCAAAAAAAAAACACCATAAAACACTAAAACAACTGGGAGCTCTTTAATAAGCTACAGCATACACATTATACTCTCTCTTTTTTGTGTGGCGTATCTTTCTAGAGATTAGAATTTTTGTTATTGACCTTATCCCACAAATCCCAGTTCCCACTCCTTGTTCTGTCTTGGAGCCGTCCGTATACCAGACTGTTTATGCTATTATTGGGGGACCGTTTTCCCAGTCTCCTCTGTCTGGTACTTTAATTTGAAAGTTTTTATTGAAGTTGTACTTTGAGACTATGCTGTCCCTGGGCATTCCTAGGATGTGCCTTCAGCTCTGAGTATAACCTCTGTTGCTCAGTTCCGTGATGCTACCTTATAGACGTTGAGCCTTCCATTAGCCTGTGAACCACTAAACAAACTTCTCCTTGGATAAATATATGTAGTGGTGACAGGTCCAACAAGGACCCCTAATGCGGCCGTAGGAGCGGTTCTTATGGCTCCCGTGGCGCACGGGCAGGAGAGCCTTTGTACGCCGCTTAACAGCCTTACTGCTCCCAACTGCAGTGTCTTAGTCTACCATACTATTGATCCATAGGTTATCCTGGTGTATAACCATAAGGTCATTCTGGATTCAGTCCCCAGTTTTTTCCACATATCTGCCTGCACCTTCCCAATGCAATTGTGGCTTTTTGTGTGACTTCTTGGATGTGGGCATTTCTTGTCAGTTTCTGGTCAAAAATGACTCCTAGGTATTTCACCTCACTGGCAAATGAAATTTCCACTCCATTGAGCGTTAGGGAATCTAGGCCTTCCAGAGCTCTTTTTCGTGTAAAGTTGACGACTGTGGTTTTGTGAGGATTTTTTGAAAGTCCTTCCTCACTACACCACCTGTCGACAATATTTAGAGCACTGCATGAACGTATTCGCAAATCGTCCCTTGACTATTATTACTAGGTCATCATCCATATAATTAATACTGATGTAGAATAAAAAATAAATTAACAAGGTATTCCAATAGAGAGGAGAGATTAATTAATAAATTGTCATAATACTAAAAGTAATATAAAATATCAAAAGTCAAAATCGTCTCACTTTATTTAATTGAAAATTAAATAATATTGCTACAAACACTTCTTGATGATTTATAAAATTTGTATCATACAAAAATGAGTGATTAAGCTTGAATTGCGATTGCCCACTAGTAAACGATTTTTACCAAATAAATGTAAATCCCTCTTTAAGCCGTCGCGTATAAGTAGCAGACCGGTTTCTGGTTATTGCCTTCGTCAGAGCGAAGTAGGTATACGCAACGTCAACAAGGAGGACCTCAGAATCATAAGTCGTTATGTGATCGTAGATTATTAACGAGTTAATGGTAACTCCGTCTATAAGTGTCAATCGCAATGTAATTAATTAGAAAAATACTCCGACACAGCGAACTTTACTAGTAAATAATGGTATAATAAAAATTAAAATACTAAGGTATTCCAAGAGTGGTGAGATTTTGGTATCTTGTATTTAGGTACTACTTTTAGTATCTATTACTATTTGTAAATTTAATTAATAATTGACTTTTTTTGCCATTTCTCCTTGTGTACAATTTACCACAGAATATATTTTGTAAGTTAGTAATTAAAGTGACGTCAAACTGCATTCCCTATGTTTTACATTGAACATTGAAACACCAATGTTTTGACCTATTTTTCATCTTAGCCTCAAAAGATTCTACCTCCCCTTAAATTGCACATTTATTAGATGATATTAAATACATGTATCTCTAGCACATTCCACACTGCAACTGAGGAAATGGAATTGGCTAGATCATTTTGGGTCTATAAAATAACCTGCTCAGTCTCCTGATCTTATGCCAATGAATTTATTTGTAATTGTCATATATTTATCAATTAGTACAGAAACGGACTGACAGATTTTATTAGACTTTTTCACTGAATAAAGAAATGATCCAATGAAATTTTCCAGATTTAGTAACAAATTTCAAAAATCGCCCTTATTTTCAGCATTTCCTGGTAGATGTTGTGAGTAATTTACTAGAGCACACTTTGAAGTGGCTTAATACATGATTTGGGCTTATATGCTGAAACAATATCTGTCAATGTGAGTTATAATCTCTAACTGTCAATATGAGTTATTAATTGTGGCAATTAATTAGAATCTAGCTTTAATCTAATCAAAATTGATAGATATTATTCCAATCCTGCATATGTCGATATGTTGAAATCACTTGAGTTTGTAATGATAGTGCTAGAACTGCTGCGGTTCATTATCAGAACGATTTTCCCACCGTGCATCATCACCCAAATCATAAAGTTGTTTTACGTGTGTAACAAAGGCTTCTTGGTACCGAAGATGCAAATCCACGGAAAAGAAGTGTGAAACATCTAGAGGTGTTTGTACTATTCAATGAAGAAAAAGTTCTTGTAAACATCGAAAATGATCTTTCTATGAGCATTCGACAAATTGCAGCATAATCACATTTATCTTACAACTCCGTGCATATAATTTTAAGGGGGAATGAACTATATCCATTTAGTCCGTAGAAATTCCATGGGTTACATGAAGGTCATACAGAGCCTCGACTAGATTTATGTAGATGGTTGTTGAGGAACGTAAATCGTAATTCAGACTTACAAGCAATATCCTTTGGAGAGACAAATCAACCTTTACCCAAGAAGGGTATTATTAATTTGCAATCTACATTTTTGGTGTAACGAGAATCCAAATTAATATCGTCAAAAAGGTTCTCAAAGACGATGGTCAGTAAACCTCTGGTGTGGAATATCTTAGCAACTTAGTAATCTACCCATACATTTTCACCTAATCACCCTATTTCTGTAAGAGATCACGAATTTTTAACTGAAGACTTACTTCCACTACGTGAGTAAGTTCCTAATATTAGGTAGCATATTTGGTAATAATATGACAGAACGCTGGCGCATTTTGGAATTCAAGTATGTAATTTCCTAAACTAACGATTTCTACAATGACAAATTGGAAGGGAGGGATGAATTTGTTTTCTTCTTCGGTCACCCGATATAATACCGGTTGACTTCTTTCTTTGGAGATATACCCTGTATACCCATAAAAATTAAAATACTATCCATATTGTCAATTATCAAAAGGGCGTTAATATTTTAGGAAAACTAGTAATATTACTCCTTTGTTAATATTTATATGATGATGAAAAATTTGAAATTGGTGAAGTAGCACAGCTATGTTAGTTAACACATTTCAATCCATTCAAAAATTTATAAAACGAAATATATTGCAAAACTAAATATTTGGATCTGAATATATTATCATTTCAGTATTGATTTTACTGCTTATCCATGGTTTCGCACTTCAATACTTTTATCACAATATATACAAAAGCTTATCCGCATTAATTGGAATTATAAAACAACGAATGTTGATATTTAACTCCAACTATTATATACGTGGCACGTTTTGTTGGTATAAATAATATAGAGCACCCTTGCTCTCGAAAGTTAATACTTACTTTGATTAATTTCTCTGTTTAATTTTCGAGGTAAGGAAAACAGATAAGCAAACAACTACTACACTTTAACAAAATTTGGTGATAGGAATTTAAATCAGAAGTTTCTGAACTTGCAAAACGTTTTATATAAAGTGCCTCATTAAAAATATCTACTTGCCTGTTGCCTGTAAAGTTTTATTTGTTTGTTTGAAAGTAAATGAATTTGATGTTACACATTTTTAAAAATAAGAAATTAGTCAGCAGACAATTCCAATACGTTGGAAATTAAATTAAAAGTAATATTTCACATTTTATCGCTTCAAATATTTGATGTTTTAATAATATACCTCATGCCTCTATTTACGAGTATAGTGTAATCATAAAGTGCAAATGCAATAACTTTTCAAAAATCTGTCCTAAAATTTTTAATCGTCTGATGTAACTTCGATTATCTGACAAATGATATATCAATGTTTAAACAAGTCTTATTAAATTCAGTTGAGATTATGTCAGACATGATTACTTAAATGCATTTAATAGTAAAATAGTATATCTCCTTATAATATGGTTAAAAGTAACATGTATATTTTTGTCTAAAATATGCGGAAAAATAACAAGTCAAGTAGTCTATATGGGCCTAAAGAGGGCTAATCGAACCAGTGTTTGTAAGGTAATTTTTCAAAATTTATTTCTTCCATACGGTTTGGTCAAATTACACCAAATTTGGAGGATCAGTAGTTGAAAGTGTACTAGTGGGTATATGTATATCTATTTTAATTAATTTTCACTTTATGTAGGGAAAATTTATACTGTAAATATAAGTGAAATTTGAACGTGATTAGCTCCTGAATTATGATATCAATAGGTAAAATTCGAGCTAAAATTCATACATGTCGTCTAGAATGAATCTTCATAATTATGCTCAGCAAGTTTTATTCCGTACTATTTGGTTAAAATGAATTTTCTAAATAAGTATCTTTGTCACTACAAATAAAGCAAGGAAGGGTTACCTCTATCGGGAATCGCACCTCAATGAAGTCGGTGAATAAAACGTCCAGTGAAAAGTATAGTCAAGAGCAAAATTATTCAGCGGCGCATGTAAAAACTTTCTAAGAAGGACACAGCTATCGAAAGCTTTTTCCTGACTAGGCCCTTAATAGGAGCCTAACTTCAATCCGTATAGCTAATGAAAAAAAATAACATTCATATTTTGTGCTGAGGTGCACTGGAGTGCTAATATTAATAAAACGTAGGTAAATGCGAACGAAGTATGCACCGAAGCTCTCACAATTTGACTTACCATGAGGTTTTACTTTTTTTAATCACTTATTTAACACTAGCCTATTACCGTCTCCAAAGCTGTTGTATTTACATAAATAATTACTATATTTTAATATATTTTTATTAACATTTTATTTTTAGATATGACAATTATGGATAATATAACTAGCAACCGTGAACCTCCAGATAAACCTAAATACACTACACGGGATTTTTCGAAATTCAAACCCTAAGGAGGTGAAAAGTAGAAAAATGAGTTTTCACGGATTGCTCAATATAAGTTAAGCCCGATGAGATATCGACTTGGTTTTTGCCCATAAAGGTTACCCATAGAAATGTGTAAAAATATAAAACAACGCAAAGAAGTGAACGAAATGAGAAGATTGTCATATCGATGAGAGGCACCGAAAAATTTAACGAAATCAACGATTCTTAAATAAGACGACGACGACTCATAAATGCTATCGTATCAAAATTATAAATTGTTAAATCTCTAGGAAATATAGAGTTGGTTTTCCCCTAGAACCATATTACCATGCAAGATTTTTTGCGGCGGATCGAATAAAATATTTACTTCTTTCAACTCTAATTTTCAACATAAAATGCCAAATATCTCAGTTCGTTTGGGAGACAGAGGGTTGTTTTTCCCCGAGAAGCCCAAAGCCCTGTAAGATTTTTCTAGCAAATCGAATTAAAGAAGTTCCAACCCCTATCTGCAATAGGAGTTGAAATATTGATGTTTTTTGTATTTTCATCACGCACTTTCAATACAAAATACTAAATATCTCGGCACTTAAAGGAAATAGGGGGCAGCGTACCTACACGGCGAGGAGGTATAAATTGTGTCTCAAGATATTCTGAAATATATATTTTGTACATATGCGCACATTCCTACGCAGCCCAACCTACTAGCTTTATCAGTGTCAGGTGAGTACGTGAATAACATACTAACTAGCAACGCCACGCCTCGAGCTTCCCACTCGAGCGGAAATTTTAAAATTATTACAACACATGACACGCCTTAAACACACATTATTGGTCTTTTCAGTGTACCATAATTCCGTATTTAGTGCTAAATTACTTTATTGCAGTTACTAGTCACGCCCAATTTGCAAAAAGTCTTGAAACACGGTGTATAAGTAGCAGTTTTGCACGGCGTTGACTCATTATAAACACAACATTTGTCTCGATAACACGATACTGCGTGCGTTTACAGGTCAGTTTCATTATTAGAGTAACTGTACGTCTCCACTGGACAATGCCCCGACGTCCCTGCTCGAAATAGATAATGGAGAGTATCCCGAATTCATAGGAAAGGTGAACACCCCTGCAGATCTGGTCTCAGTCGTGGCGACCTTTGAAGACCTCATAGCTAGGATAATCAAAACTAGTCTATGGAGTGGCTGTGCTAAGTGCGATTCTGACCCCAAAGAACGACCAGGCTACCATCATTAATGATACTTTACTTAAGTCGTTTGAAGGGGCAGAGATATAGTACAAGACTGTGGACTAAGTAGTGTACACTGATGATGCGTTCACTATCCAGTGAAATTCCTCAACACTCTCAATCCTCCTGGACTTCCAACCCACAAGCTTCTTCTCAACGTGAGTGTTCCAGTGATGTTGCTACGGAATCTCAACCCCCCCATTACTGCAATGGCACCAGGCTGCGAGTGAAAGACCTCCATAGAAATGTTATAAAGTTTCAAAGGCTGTGCTCGAAAGGAATCGATGTTCATACCATGTATACCGCTCATACCATTAGGGTACTTCTTCAAGTTCAAACAGCTGCAGTTCCCCCTCAAAGTCTGCTTTGCTATGGCTATTAACAAATCGCAGAAACAGTCACTGACGCTGGTAAGGGGTGACTTGAGGCAGGTTTGCTTCTCGCTTGGTCAATTTTACGTATCCTGCTCCAGAGTGAACACATCCAGCAGCCTGGTGATCCTGATACCCAAAAAAAAGAACCACCATTGTGGTCAACAAAGAGATCCTGTAGGTCAAAGCTGAGGGTGGGACAGTGGAGTATTTGCTGACAAAACTTTTAACATGTTTTCCGGAATTCCACGCGGCAGTTTTCTATAACTTGCAAACAAAAATATTGAAAACGAATACAGTTTGTATCGAAGTTAATTTTTTATTTAAATTTTCGTATCTCGTGAAATCACGCCTATTTGTTTGATTTTCGTGTAATATTTGTATAAAAACAGACTTTTAACATAACGTAAAAACTACGTACATGTACGTAATTTCGCCTAAGATTTCAACTAAAAGATATAGTGACCTCCATAGAGGTCGGTAATTGAATTATGATGTAATATTTATATAGACATTTTTAGTTCAGATGTATTTCTAAACTAAATATAATTATAATTTGAGTGATGTATTTCACAAATATGTATGTTTGTTTATTGTCTACAGTTATTTCAATGTAATATTATTCATTCAAGATATTTTGACATTAAAACCAAATCGTTTCATTGCTATGTTATAATTTTACGTGTAATTGCAGTCATAACTTTGTGCACAATGAATGTTATAGCTGTTTGGTGCTGGTAATTAATACTGTGTTCAACAATGCAGCAGTTTGGTCTTGATGTTCTTTACCCATATAAACTTAAAAAACATTTATCACTCAAGAATAGGGCATTCTTAAGTCAGGAAATATATTGCATAATTTACTCAATTCGTTATTCTTTACCCTTCAAGAGTAAATTTCATTTTATTTTCTATTCCTCGTTTTTTTTGACAAACACGTTTGGGAATTATTATAATATACATATATTATTATAATAATTATTACAATAATTGTTAAAATACCCATTTGGTTAAAGAATATCTGCGAGAGTAAGTAATTAATAGGTTTAAAAGTATTGTTCTAATATACATTTTCTGCTTTACAAGAATATCGGTAAATCTGTTTAAATAATCCCAATTTGTCATAAGTGGACTTGCTTACATGAGGCCACGTAGGCGTAGAACCTCGTCTAATTATTTACGTAGTACACTTAGACATTGATGATCACTGAGCGATGAGTTTAACTGTTGACCTGGTTGTGTACGGTCGCGTGTATGTATTATATATAACAATGTTAGATTCACAAAAGGCGTCTTGCAATTTATATTTGTAAGTATATAAACAAAATTTCATGACTTAAAGAACATTGAAGATTGACACAATATTGATTGAACTATATTGAGATGATATTGAAAATGTACATCGTATAATACACACAATATTGGATTGGCCCAATATTATAATTTAAATCGGGTTTTAATTACAATCGTTAAGAGATAAGAGTTAAATTGTGTTGTCGGTGAAGGCAAAAGGTAGACAACCCCAATTATAACCCACCACGGCTAGTCAGCTATTCTAGGAGGCAAGAGACGTCGGTAAGAGTTCAGGCACTGCTAAATTTGAGAATTAGTTGTTAAAATTCGGTGTTCTTATAGCAAAATATTATTCAAGAATGGGAACGATTTCAAAGGGCTTTGGGCGCCATGAGTTAAAGAAACTCAAGAAAAAGACAGAATAAAATTGAAACTAGTTTATTTAAATCTACGTGTAGCAAAAACTTACAAAATATCACAACACTACTAGCCCAAAGGATAGGCTTAATAGCAGCAACTATACTAATGAGATATGCAAAAAGTTAAGCATAACAAATCAAAATATTAACTAGAGCAGCAGCTCAAGCGCCGACAGCGGTAAGATAAAACAAGAAATATGTACTAGGTACAAAATGGGTTAAAAATATTCAAGAATATATCTACTTACTAACGTACTCTACTCTCTACAAAGCGGTAAGCACAAGCTAGAATTGCACAAAAAGCAAAGCATTTAAAGCCCGATAAACGTAGGCAACTAACCTAAAAAGTTACTTACCCCTACGTGAGGTAAAAAAAGGTACGATGACTGTACTACGGATTTTTGGCAAAGGGCCACCAAAATCAACCATAGTAAGCAAAAAGTACAAGCACACGCGCACCAAATTGTAAGCAAAAAGGCAATTACAACGGCTGCGCTAGCGATTTTAGGCTAAAGGCAACTAAAATCAGGTAACTGTGGTTAACATAACCTAGTAAGTACTAAATATATAATTTGCAAGCAACAACATATCCTGCAAGCAGTAAATTACAAACTACATAAGGTCCTACACCTTACGCATTTAAACAGACACTAACACTGTATTTTTACGACCATCAGGGTCATAAAAATACAAAAAATAAAAAGGTAATGGCGTGTCCGCTTAAATGCAAACGGGCACAAAACAACACATCTTACGCTAACATCAACGGCTACAAGCAAACTACAAGCAAATAAAAAAGGCATAAAAAAGACAAACTAAGGCCGGCTACAGGCCCTAACTGTAAGCAATCTGTATCCTGACTGGCAGAAAAATGTAAAAAGTACTTAGGTATCTTAAGCAATCGGGCTGAACAACAGCTCCTTCGGAATTCCGCATACGTTGGCTAGATCGGCATCAGGCTGTCGGTACCATCCCATAGTTAAAGTGATCTCACAAGCTTAAGAATTCAGTAATACGTCCAAGACACAGTTAACCACGTGCGTAGTTTTCCAGGTAATCCAGTTAGTGCTCAAAAAAAACTCCTTGGCCAACATCACGTTAGGAAAATATCGCTATCCCAGTTAGAGGGTAGTAATTATGGGTTGTATTACCATAAAAACGTAAAACTCCAGTACACCAAAAAAGGTGCATCAAGAGGAATGCATAAAAAAATGCCTCAAAAAAATTGATAGAAAAAAATCACAGTAATAATTATAAATCCCAGTAATAAATCACGGTAATAATAAATAATAAAAAATCAATCAGGAAAATCTGAAACAAAATCCCGATATGACTATACGTTCTATAAGATGAATAAATTAAGTTAACATACCTGCAACTAACATCCAATAAGCGATTGAATTATTCAAGCCACGAGGTGTTTCAAGAAAGTGCAAAAGTCGACCGCTGCTTGTAGTTGCCTCGCTGGAAATGCCGGTGTCGGAAGTGAGTTAATCTAAATTCCCCACCGCGACCGCGCAAAGGGTACCACGCAATTGTTGAGTAGTTAAATTAAATGAATATCACCATGGACTGATATTGTACCGATCAAAAGGTATGTATATTAAGTTTCAGACTTTACTGGTAATCATTTTCAAATTCAACAGCCTGGGCGTATTACGTGAATTAACAGGTGGTTAACAATTTGCCAATTGACTAGCCTCGTGCCGCCGTAATATTTTGGAAACGGAACCTCGAGAGGGTGTTCCGAATCGAAAATAGGTAATAAACTTAGTTGTGACAGAAATTGAAAATTTACTGTTGCAATATCGTTAAGCCAACTTTTAAACGATATTGGGCCAATATTAATCCAATATTGTTGAGGATCTCAGTCTTAATTTAGAATTGTGTAAGTAAAGAAGAAATAAGTTAGAGACTAAAGTAGTGATTTATGTTTGTGTTTAATTGTAATTATAGTTAAGTCCTTCATTAAATTGTTAATTATTAATTAGTTAATAAAGCAGTGAATAAGTGCTACCTGAATTTTCAGTCAATGAGTCTACGGTTTGTGTGGATAGCAAACACGTAACAATACCTACATACATATATACGATGTCCTTTTTCAATATCATCCCAATATATTTCAATTAATATTGAGTCAATCTAGCGAATTGTTTACATTTGATATTGTGCCGAACTTTTCACAACATTAGATCAATGGTTCATTATTTTGTTGCCACGTTCTGTATGGGAAACATGCATTTTTATCATTTTAAGATATATTAGTTATGCAGTGGTGTCTTTTTAATTTAGTAGTAGTCAAATTAAAACCAACACTCTTTTTGTATCGGTGTTTTCACATAAGTGTGTTTAGTGGGAGCTTTTATTGTCTTTGGAATAATCTCTGGAAAATATGAAGATATTCATATTGAAGAACATTTAGTGTATATTCATAGAATAAAAAGAATTATATCAGAATATTTTGTGAATACGATTGTCATTTACTGGGTGATCCCTAAATCATTCAAACTTTCTAGAATAATATTCAAAAGTTATTTTGTGGGTCACTTTGTCTCAGGAAATCTATCCCACTTGGATTTTCTATAAATGTCGCACGGTTATTATAAAATTAACCTAGAGTATTCCGTTTAATATCTAAAGGAGATACTTTTAATAGCATCCTAGAGAAATAATTAGAAATTGTGGAAATAAGCATGAATGACCCATTTTTACATATAAAATATTAAAAAAATGTACACAAATTGGGTTAAAAGTTCACCATTACTTGAGTTAAAGCAAAGCTTTTATATGTAAAATTGTAAGTTGTATCTTTAATGAGAGCATCAGTTACAAAACCTTCCAACAAATTTAAAATTAAAAACTCTTCAAGCTGTCAAGCCTTTGTGAAAAAAAATGCTAGTTTCTGCATTTTAATAACAAAAATTTCCTAAACTCTATCTGGTACATTTTGTATTAGAATCACCATTAAATTAAACTCCCTACATGTTTTCTAGACACTATAAATTAACAAACTTTTAAACGTATGGCAAAGTTAGTTTATGAATTTGAACAATTACGAGCACAGCTGCGAAAAATACTGATTCGCAAAGTTTCAACAAATTGCTATAATGAAGAGAAGTCAATAATTATACTTATTTTACAGATTTCACCACGGAATTTTCGTGTCTTTATGTCTTTACTATAAGACCTAATTATAATTATTGGCCATATTGATTTATCTATTTATTTAATGCACTATTCAATAGGTCCTAGAACCCAATCACAGAATTGACAGAAGAGATTTCAAAAACAAAAAAATGTTTAAACTATTACAAAGCATGCATCAACATACTAGATGTACATATACGCATATGCGCACATATAAATACAGTGCAACATACGTATACATGATATATATAAATTACATAGAATTTAATGTAGTAAAGGGGTTATTCATTATAAATTACCCACCCCTTATCATCGTTATTATTGCCTATAGAAATAAAAGTTTTAAATAAAAGTTATGTGGTTATGACTGAATTTTTTTAAAATGCTATCAAAAGTACAGTGGCGTGCAGATTTCAGGAGATACAACAATATAATATATTTTTTTAAATAAGATACCTTACATATTATTAAATTTTTTGGAATGATCTTTTGTTCCTGATGTTAAAAATATACCATAATTTACCCCTACCATATACCGTTTTTGAGTTATTAAACGTCGAATATCTTAGTTAAACTAGTTACTGTAAATATGGAAAAGTTAACATTATTAAAGTGAGCTATGAAAATGACAACTATTATGTTTGATAAGTGACATTCCTTTAATGAAATTATCAAAATGGTTTATAGTGAGGAAGAAAAAAGTCCAAATATTTATTTGTTATATACAAAATAACAAAAATAAACGTTCAGCAAAAAGAGCATATAGGGTGTTGTATCCAAATCGTCCAACACAATCAGAAAATATGTTCAAAAATATTTACCGAAAGGTGAATAATATCTCCAGTTTTAGTAGAAAAAAAAGCGTGTAGTTCATGCAAACCAGGGAAGAACAACTAGATTACTGCTTCATTTCGAAGGTAAGCCCATCCATATTTATTCGCGAATAGACTTTATGAAACATTGTATTATTTTTTAGAAAATTCTGAATTTAGGATAAATAAAGCAGTCGTCGATTAGGTAAAAGTTATTCCAAAATCCAACGCACGTTAAAAAATAACAACTACAGACCATATAAAATTTTACCCGTACAAGTTTTAACAGAGGCTCAAACACGTCAAACACTACCCCTAAGTTAGTGAATGTCTTTGGTCTTAAAAGCAAATTATTTTCAAGTGCATAAT
>JANEYF010003130.1:0-63299 GCA_029963845.1 Rhamnusium bicolor
TTATATCAGCATAAAGTTGTTTATATTTTTGTGCTGTATTTAAAGGATTTCTGTCACATTTGTGAAGACAAATAACATATCAACTTTTTTCTCATCAAATGAACGTTTCCATTTTTTAAGACTGAAATAATTTAATAAACTCACTGACCCAACGACTGACAGCTTGTAGTCACTAACGGTTGTTTATACTTTGAGCACCTACTGCTTATGAGATTATGTTTCCACGGGGTTTCTAAAAGACCATGTTATCTTTAATCAGTTGCTAATGAAATAAGATAAAACTATGACGTGTGTCATTAATTTATGAAGAAACAAATTTAATGGAGCATGAACTTTGTTACATTTTAAAATTTGTATCAGGATCATCAAGAAAAACATTTATTTTTATAACTTACTATTTAACTTATTAGAGAAATGAAAATATGACTTGTTTGATATTTTTGAAATCAGAGAGGAAAACTTTACCGTACCATGTAAAGTTTATTTCAAACTTATTTGCAACATAAAAAACGTCGGCACCCACGGTTATAAAGGGATCAAACTTGCTAACATATTTTATGTTGCAAATAAGTTTGAACTAAACTTTAAAATAAATAAGATATAGGACTAAAAAAATTACCCACATATACAGCACACAAACCAGAAGTATGAATTTAAAAATAGCAAATTCCTTCAGATAATATCATCTACTTTTAGTTTTTCAATAAAATTAATGGTAAGCTTGTTACTTTGAAATTAAAAAAAAAAACAATTAATTTTTTAGAATATTTGTCCCTTAGAATTTTGATCTAAAAAAACAGAAGATGCATGTTCAAATTATACAACTTTTTTAACTTTACCAAATTTTTGTATTACACCTATTTCCGCAGATATAACAAATTTCCAAGTTGAGTAGACTGTATACAAAATCCTGGGGGGAATAAAAATAATTTCAGTTATGTAGATGTGATGAAAACAAAGGCCGAGTTTGAACACTTAGAAGTAGAGGTCTGAAATAAAGTTTCAGAAATCCTTCTAAATGTTATGATGAAACTGGTAAAGCGAATCCTGACTTATTGGACATAATTTTTTTTATATTTAAGAACATGTATTATACAATCTTATCTTGTAATACATTTATAGGATTTAAGCATTCAGCAGGATAGTTGCATGTTTCGCCCCATAAGAGGAATGGGTGTCTCAAACGTATCTCAATGGACGTTAGCTATGATCAAAGTTGGAGTGGTAGACGTAATGTTGACCGGCGCCCTCGTACTCCCCAAGAACAAATGAATATAGCTATGTGTGCATTGCCTTCCCGTATACATAAAATTAGTGGAAGTTCAGATTATAGCGATGATGGAAAGGTAAGAAAACTGCTGTTTAGGGAATACAATCCCGTAATTTCAGGATTGAAAATCTGTGCGTAATAAATTATCTGGTAAAAAAATAACTGATTATGCTTCATATTCAGTTGGTATTGCTAGTGTTGCTGAATATTCAGTTGGTATTGCTAGTAATGCTAATTTGTGGTGTCGGATGGTATGCAGGGTGTCCCATAATTAAATACCTTCTTTCAAGGGTTTGATAGAACTAGAAAAATAAGTTGAGTTTTGTATATAAACATTTGCTTTAAATCAGTTTATAAGGGAGTTACAACCTCATAAAGGGGTAAGTATAACAGTTATTTGCCAATAAATTCAAAATATCTTAAGTTGCAAAATTAAATTTGGACCATTTATAAATTTCATAATGTTAAGTACATATTTTGTCAAATTTTTTTGTCTTATTTTTTTTTAAACATTTAAAACAGAAAAAGGCACCAGTGTTAAAAACTGCAGAAAAAGGAGTTCTTATTAAATTTTGATAGGAGCTGTAGTTTTGGAGTTATTTGTATTTTAATATTGCAATACAGGATAGGTATGCAATAACGGAAGGTAACTACATTCCTCTACAAAAATAATTCCACAATATTTTCAACTATTGTTTTGTAGAGAAATTTAAAATATCGCTTTACGTAATGAAGCATGTAATTTAAGGACAAAAATAAAATGTTTTATTTACAATAATTTTCTAATTAATATAATTTTAAGTTTTTTTGTCTTAAGTACAGAAGATTATCAAGTGTAAAAAAATAAATTGGTTATTTATAAACATTTGTTAAATTACATGCTTCATTGCGTAAAGAGATATTTTAAATTGCTCTATAATAGAATAGTTGAAAATATTGTGGAATTATTTTTGTACAGGTATGTAGTTATCTTCCATTATTGCATACCTATGTTATATTGCAATATTAAAATACAAATAATTCCAAAACGGTGGCTCCTATCAAAATTTAGTAAGAGAACCTTTTTTATGCAGTTTTTAACATTGGTGCGAAAAGTCACCATCACTTCCCTGTAAGTACCCCAACAAATCATGATATTTACATGAAAATTTGACAAAAGATGTAGCATTATGAAATTAATAAATGGGCCAAATTGAATTTTTGCAACTTGATGTTTGAATTTATTGGCAAATAACAATGTTGTATTTACCCCCTTTATGGGGTTGTAGCTCCCTTATGAACTGATTTAAGGCAAATATATACAAAGTTCAACTTATTTTTTCTAGTTCTATCACCCCATTGAAGGAAGGTACTTAATTATGGAACAGACTCATAAAATACGACGAATATTGTAGTAGGAACTTCAACTGTATCTTTTTTATACAGGGGTGCTTGAATACGTTAAAATATTTCAGGGTGCTATTCTTTAGCTAATTTTAAGAAAAAACACTTCATATAAACAGGTGTCCAAACATTCTGCGTTTTGAAATTTCCAAAAAAAAAAAATTTGACAATTTTATGAAAAAGATTTTATACCAAGAAAATTAAAAGCGATGACATCTTAAGATGCCATTCAATTATAAACTATAATTGAATGCATAATAGCAGAAACAACTTAAGTCATATTTTCCAAGTTTCGAGATAATTAAAAAAAAGTTTAAAACTGTTGGACTTTATAATTGTAAAGCAATATATGGTGTGATTGAGCACTACACATTTTATGAATTATTCATGTTTATAATAAATCAAAAATATTATTTAAAAAAAAAAAAAAGAATACTGACTCGGTTTCTGCTCTCAATTTATAACACCAATTTCTATTTAGTTTATTAAAAAAAAAAATTACAGTAATAATAGATATTATGCATTATTCATTTTCATTTCTAGTATCACTAACTGGCCATGACACTATTTCTCCCCAAAAGTTTCGGTTTTCTATCATCAACAAATTTTGCTGACTTCTTAATATGATTCATTTTTTTTTTCATGTTTTAAGTGATGTGCTGGCAAATTTGGAAAATTAATCTCTGAGATTTCTGGCAATATCAAAGAAAACATTCACTTTTATAAAAAATATATTCATGATTCCTAGTACTAATAACCGTAAATTAAGTTCTCCTAGTCCACCGATATACGGATGTATAACTATAATTTCTAAGCCAATATCCTTACTGAATAAAAAATAGTGGAAATTTTGTTTAGTGTTAGATGTAACAATATGCTCTACATACTCAGATAATGAGTTCACCCGTAGTAATTCCTTAGTTTTCGTTTTAGTAGTCCAAAATCATAATTGCAGGGTAGGAAGGAGTGTTCTCGGATAGGGAAAAAGAGTTTGATTTTTTTGGAACCTTCTCAAATCCACTAAGAACTTTAGTCGCTGTCACAGTTTTGGTACTGCCATCTCCTATTGAGTGTAGAAACAACCTAAATCCGTGACTTAGGTTGTTGCTGCACTCAATGAATAGTTAGGAGTTTGTTGTATGATATTATACTACAGTAACTTAGGTGGTTCCTGCACCCAACGATAGAGCTACTACCTTTCAAATATGTAAAAAAGTATATTTCAATAAAATATTGACAGGTTGTTTCTGCAATCATGTATTCAATTATATCTTCAATTTTTTAATATAAATTTGATTATGTTTGAGGTAAAAAATAATTAAGTAAAATTTTTTTAATTTTCTTATTGAATTCGAAATTTAGATAAATAATACCTCTGATTTTATTTTTCGAATATAAATTGTAAAAAGTACGCCAGTTGATTTATTTTATTATGATCTTTTCAAATCGCTAAACAAATTTTAAAAATTGTGTTGTTTTTTTTAGAAATCAAAAACAGTGTATTTTTTAAATCTGAACCTGGATTTTGATTTTGATATTTATAGAGTTCTATCCAGTAATATAAACATAACAAGTATGAACCTAATATACAGGGCGATTCAAAAATTATGACCAAAGAAAAATTTGAAAAAAATCAATAAAATGTCCTATATCTCACTAACGAGGGAAGATGAACCCATTAGTGATGGGTAATTTGGACCACCAAAGTGCCTTGTATCCACAGTTAGCATATGTACATTTAACTTTGAAACACCCTGTATGTTAATTTTTTATAGCTATAAAAAATAATTATTTCCTGACCGTTATCTTGATGGGGATGCTTGTTATTGTCGAGCGTCAAATAACAATGTGAATACATAGATAGATATAGGCGAATCCGCCCTGGCTGTCACGCCCACTACCCCATGTTGAATATGCTCTAAATGAGTAGTATTTATAGAACGTCTATGTGAATAACATGTAGATATGTAAACAATGTGAAATTAAAGAAAACTTTTTTAAATATCTTGTTCAATTCTTTCAGAGGATAAAGTGAACTTGTGGATTAATGATTTCCCCGATCAATTTAACGGCACGGAATTATATTGCACAAGCTGTAAAAATGTGTTGTCATGCATCGTCATAGCAAATATTAAAAGACACTATTCCTCAGTCATAAAAAGTGTGTGAGTGGTAATATTACAGATACTCCACTTATTAAATAATTTTTGCAAAAGTGTATTAGTGGGCAGTATAGCAATCTTCAGGCGCCATCGGAAACGACACTAAGAAAAAAATGTTTATTACAGAGGTGTCAGTTAGACAAAAAACTTATTCTGAACTGAATGACAAATACGTCTGGATTAGCTTAAATGCAACCACCAATGTTTGTAGCTGGAAGGTGGCAAATGTTTTAGAGGGTGCGTTCATATTAGTAATTAGGGTTTATACAAAAACAGAGTTTTGAAAAAACCATTTTCATTTTTCAAAAATATCCTATAAAAATATTTATACTTCTATTAAAATTTTTCAGTTTATTATATTTACATAAGAGATGTTAGTCTAGACTTAGTTTTCTCCAATATTTCAAGTTGCCACATTTGCAAAGGAAATTTTCCCTTGATAAAAGAGGATTCATCATCATGCCTGCTTATCGATTTTGATTTCAGTGTATCACGTAAAGAATGTTCACTCAATAAAACAGAATACTTTAATTTTAATAAAGCTAATTTTATTCTAATGTGTGAGCTTATTAGGATACCGATTGATCTGCTTAACCAGTATATGATGTATATTTATCAAATTTTTATAAAATGCGATTCCTTAATCTAATAGAATGAGAATATGTTATTTGTTTTACAATACTACTTCCAAAACTAATGTATTGATGAATTCACCTATATACCGCATTCAAGAGACAATAAATTTTGCCAAAATTTAAATTCACTAATAAACGTATTAGTTGTTAATAATAATTACTAGACTCATTAATTGCTGAAATTATTGTGCTTAAATACATTAGATGGTTTTCTTTTTATAAAATGCTTTAATGAAACTTTGTTCTTTTTGTAGTGTACAGTGTAAAGGATGTAAATTTAACTACACTGTATTTTTGTTCTGTAACTGGGATAATTCTTTGCTCCGTCGCCTTCATTCACGGGGATGCTGGGTCGGCAACGGACCGGGTGTCAGGCGAGACCAATATACAATGTTTTTTATTTTAATTTAAATAAAATTTTGTTGTTCTTGTTGAGAATATTCCTGTTGAACATAAAGTCTTTATTTATTTATTTATGGAACCACAAAAATATAACAAAATAAATTATACTCTTGGCAACCAAACCTCTTATCAAACCAAATGAAAAAAAAAAAAACTAAAATAGCTAATATTCGTATAAATCCGTATTTTTTCCGATAAAACTGATTTTTGTATTAACAGTATAAAATTAAATAAATTTGATGCACAAACACTTTTTAAAATACTGTGCTTTCGTCATATGGGGTAACAAATATACTCAGTGCTCGGTAACGCAGTGAGCCAGGGCGTTAAGTGACAAACGTAGCTGGTTTACCGCCTATGGACTCCCGGGTTGAAATCCCGGTTTCGATTCAGACAAAGTCGAAGGGTTTGGTTCTGTGTCCGCGGTTTTTGAACTGCTGTAGCCCTTGTCCGTGCAGCTTCGATTTTGGTTTGGGGGTTGTCTAATTTATGTGGTGTGTTTTATGTTTTTATGCTTTGTGTTTTGTATAAGGTAGAATTGACTATTGACAATTCACCAAATACTGCTTGTATTTGGTGAATTGGTCATTCCATTCATAAACATGTATAAATTTCTGTTTTCTGTTGTTTGGGAATGTTTCAGTAGGTGTTTACAGTATATATTGTCTGCATAAACGATGTCACAGGGAACTGATACCTCCGTTGCAGCTCTGAGCATATTAGAATGAGTTTGTGGATTTTCATGTCAAATATTTGCCTGACACATGAAGATTAGTTTTACAGTAAACTTTTACTACAATATGCTTGTGCCCGAGGCGATTTCAAGTCAGAATCTTATCGTTTTTAATTAAATAATTAATTAATTTTTACATATAATTCTAGTATCTAAAACCAGTTTTTGAATTTTACAAATTTATCAAAAAAAAACCTATTTTTGAAACCGGTTTTTAAAAACTGACAACCCTACCTTTACTCCTGATCGTAAAAATATATTATACATGTCTGTGTTAGTGTTACATTTACCAATACTATCATCCCTCTTTATATTAATTTTGGATGTTACCAAATGCCAGAATAACCATGGGGTAAGATATTTCATCAAATATGCATGAACATATTTACGCTGACACATCACATCATGTCAATTTACGTCATTTATCGCTACTTCCCAATCTCTAGTTATTATTATGTCCCATGACGAATATTCCTGTACTGAAATTAAATTATGCTATTTTTTCAAAACTATAAAAACTTGCAAGAAACTTTTTTAACACGCTTTTATTAGCTTCACCTGTATGTTTGCTTGCTTGTTTGTTTGTTTGTAACCGACTCTTTGGACTCGATTTTGACTCACTTTAACCGGACAGATTTAATTGAAACTTTGTACACTTACGAAGAACCGGTAACAATACAATAATTTGATAAGTTTATATCTTTATCCTGATCAGGGATCGCCAGTCCTTTCCTCACGTATCCTCTGTGTGAGAGCAAGGAGGTTTAATATTGTAAGTATATTCAGTGATTTTCAGTTCGGTCGTTGGCAGAGCGGGCAAGTCTTAGTCGACGCGAAACGACGGACTCCTCGGGCGTGAGTTCAAATCCCATGGCTGAAATAAAAAATATTTTTTTTTTCAGAAATATCTGTTGGATCGTAATATGTTATATCAGCCTCAATAAGCAATATAAATATAGTTTAAAAAAACTACAAAACACGCTTTCATAGCACATCAAACTAAAAGTGAAAAATAAATATAGTTTAAAAAAACTAAAAAACACGCTTTTAAAGCACATCAAACTAAAAAGTGAAAAATAATTATTAATATAAACTGAAAACAATAATGAACTTAAAAATACTAGTATTATTGTGAAAAAAGCGTGGGGCGCTTTGTGCCATATTTTTCGTATATCGAGCAACCCACGCTTTTTTCACAATAATACTAGTATTTTTCGTTCATTATTGTTTTCAGTTTATATTAATAATTATTTTTCACTTTTTAGTTTGATGTGCTTTAAAAGCGTGTTTTTTAGTTTTTTTAAACTATATTTATTTTCTATAGGATGCATTAATGAATTCGGAAAAATGAGGATATTTAAAAATTTCCAGTGATATAAAAATTTTCGAACACCTTGAACCATTTCAACAGTTTTTCATAAAATCAGTGCAGCTCAACATAACAATATTTCATACCAAATATGTAATAAATATCTCACATAATTTAGGAGTAGAAAACAAAAGCCCTGCAAAAAAGTTTATCAAAAAAAACTTATTTTGTCGAGATCTATCTATTGTTAACATTTTCGGTATTAAAAGTGAATCGCCCTGTATACACAAAAGTTTATTCTTTCTCCATATTTGTTTATGTCACAATTAGAAGAGTTTTACTTGGTGTTTTGTTTATTTCAGATGTGTTACTCAAGTGAGAGTGATGGGAAAAGTGTTCAATTAAACCAACCTGTAGATTTAATTATTTCTAACCTAGATCCGACTATAGATATTAAAGAACTCAGAAGACTGCTTACTAATATGCTTAAGGAATATGTAATGGTAATATTTTTCTGTTTATTTTTTTGTTCTTTTTTAAATTTTCATCTAAACTGTTTTCATAGATTTTAAGTCTGAATATTATAATACAAGCCGATGGCACGCCAATAGCAAATATCAGGGTTAATAGTCAACAGGAGGCGCAATATTCAATTTCTCAACTACACAGGCAAAAATTAGGGCACAAACGAATTGTCATATCATACTCGCAAAATAATTCTCCAGATCCAGAACAACTTCGGTCTATGGTAATAGGACTTTTACAGGTATGTAGTTATTTATATTATATTGTTTATTTCAAGAATATTAATTTTTTTTACATAGTTAATATTATTTTTACACATTGAAAAATATATTCACAATAATTGCTTGTACGAGGACAAAAGGCCAAAAGTTTATAAATAATTTAAAAAAATCACCTGTCATAGGCGTGCGCAAAAATAAATGGACAACTTATTTTATTTTATTTCAGTATGATTAATGTTAAGATGATTTTGTTATAAAAGATATATGTATTATTTTAAAATTTAAACCCCAATATCTTATTAAAAGTGAAATATAATATACTTACAAATTGTAAACCTCTAGCTGTTAAATTTCTCAACAGTGGGCAGCATGCTCTGCTTTATACAATTGATATCTCACGGCTTACTGCGTACCGATAACAGCATGCGTAATCTTTTAGTGAACGTTGACTAATCTCAAACATGTAAGGCCAATATTTTTTGTGGGTGTTGACCAACCGCAAATATATAAGACGGAGCATGCCGTCCACTGTTAAGACAATGTTGCAGTTAGAGGATTACAATTCGTATGTTGCTGAAATCAGAAAGAAAGCTTCAGTAAACTGAGTTGAATAAACAGGGTGTATCACTTAAAATAAAAAAAAAGTAATTTCCTGCTAAGCCGAAAGTGAAAGAGTGGATTGTCACATGTCAATATTTCCATTAATATACAGGATCAGCTTTTATTTATTTTTTTTTTTTTAATTTTTTGACCATAACTTTTTTATTTGATAATCAATTGATCTTTTCGTTTCATATTCGGATTCCGTAGAAAAAACATGTGTACTCTTAGAAACTTTTCTTAGGTAAAAAATCAAGCAATGAAATTGAGGGGGGCATTTAAAATGATCACCCTGCACATATATTGACAGAAACATATGCACATATTTTATATATATACAGGCTGTAACAAATTCACTTCTCACTGCAGGGATCTCGAAAACGGTAAGAGATACAATAAATTGGGGCAAAGTTGCAGAATTTGGCGATTATAAATATGCCGTTGAAAAATCGAAAGTATCTCTTGCTGTTCTTGAGATTTTTGAGCAGAAGTAAAATTTTGAATTTTCGTTTTTATTTTTTCTGGCGTTATTTGAAGAGATATCGAAAAACCAAAAACACTTTTATTAGCGTTTTTTTTATCTTTTTTACAATACCGATAACTCCATCCGAGCTCTAAGCATAACGGAATGAATTTGTGGATTTCCATGTCAGATATTAGCCTGACTCATAAAGATTAGTTTTGTAGTAAACTTTTATTGCAATATGTTTGTACCTGAGGCAATTTTAAGTCAAAATGTTAACGTTTTTAAATAAGCGATTAATTAATTTTTACATTTAATTCTAAATTTCGAATTTTACAAATTTATCCAAAAAAACTGGTTTTTAAACCACGTTTTTAAAAAATGACAAACCCTATAACTGGCAGTGCTTTTAGATTTCGAATACAGATGGCATTGAAAGGCCCATATGAGACTAACTAATATCAAAATGAAGGTCTGAATGACGACACTTTGGATTTGACATTTTTTTTTTAACAATTGCTAATAACATACTAATTATCCTTTGAACTAGTGAGTAAATTAGCTGGAAGGCCCATTACTTTCCCAATACTAGTATATGGGAATACTCTTAGAATTATGCAGACATTTACCCAATGTCAGTTTATTTTTACAATAACTAGTTATTTTAATTCTACTATTAACTTGAAATATAAGTTGATTCTAAATTTTTAGGAAGTTCCTGATAAATGTATGCCACTTTTCAAATTTATAGAACTACTGGAATCCCGTTACCATTGCACCGTATCTGTATCAGAAGTAAATAAACTAAAAGATATTTGTAAAATAACAGATGATCTAGGCTCCCGAATTATTTCATTGACACAAGAAGTTAAAACATCTCCACCACCAAATTTGGTAAGTTTCTTTTGTGTTTTATACAAAATGTGCCTCGGAATTTTGGATTATATGTATTGTACAGGGTATTTCAGATTTAAAGTGGCATAGTGTTATAGGAGGTAGAGCCGAATTCAAAATATCCCTAAACCACAGCGGACTTGACTTTAAACATACCGCAAAATAAGAGAAGTAGCAACACTGTCCTAGGCTTGTGAGCTAACTAGCCTGCATTAAAGTGTAAAGAAACTACGTTATTTCAGTTGTTTGCCTGGCGATTTCATGTAAAATTTCATTGTTTTTTTTATATGTTATATAATTGAAGTGTTTTTGTGCATTAATATTAAGTCTTCATTGTTTTATAATAATTACCGGTGCGTGTACAGCATGGCGGCTGGTGGATTTAGGTTATGCCATATCTCAGTATTGAAGCATGGAACCCAAACAATATTTTAATACAGGACTACCAGTACCAAATGAAGAAGTTTTGCAGAAAGAAAATTTGAGAAAAAAATGTTACAAAAATGTGCTGCCGACCCAGATTACTTCTAGACATTAGTCAAATATTTGCAAACATTTCTTTTCATAATCAAAAGGAAAATTTGTCACCCCGTTTTTTTTTTGTTTCAAAAATTTTGATTTTTTATAAAGTTACGACATTTTGAAATTTACACAATTTGAAAAATAACCTTAAACGTGCCATCAAATACTATGACATTATTTTATACACTGGTCTGACTTTTTAAACATTTAGCAAAAAATGAGTCTGGTCCTTAAATATTTCCAAGTAAATTATGTTTTTGATTAGATTAAAGGAATATAATATTTGTACCAAATTTTATCCATATGTTTACAGCCGTTCCAGAAATATGGCGACTTCAGTTTTAGTCAAAAACCATTGCACCGTATCTGTATCAGAAGTAAATAAATTAAAAGATATTTGTAAAATAACAGATAATCTAGACTCCCGAATTATTTCATTGACACAAGAAGTTAAAACATCTCCAACATCAAATTTGGTAAGTTTCTTTTGTGTTTTATACAAAATGTGCCTCAGAATCTCGAAAACGGTTACCATTCAATGGTAAGTTTGGGTGTGTTTTGAACTCAGCTAAGTGTACCCTATCTCACATTACACTATGTCACTTTAAATTTGAAATACCCTGTACATTTATAATCTGCCTTTCTCATGTAATTAATTTTAACTATTAATGATCATAAAATGGTTTACTCAACTGTACGTAAAATAAATCATATTCTCTTCTATACATTCTACTAATCTATATTCTGTCTTAAAAGGAGAGTAAGTGATATTTTTACCTAAAATTAGATGTTTGTTAAGTATTATACACGTCACAGTAATTTTTATGCAAAGGAATGATTGGATGCAGTACTGGACAAATGGATGCAGTATATGTGCTGTCTTGTAAATAAATATTTAATTGGTTTGTTTTTACAGACATTTGTACCATACTGTATAATTCATTGTCCTAATGGTCTTCAAAGTAGAGGATGGTGTGAACTTAGTACAATTCAAACACCCAATATTATGATGTCGTTACAGTTGTTTGCGAATAAATTAACTGGTTTGCTCAAAATGCACATGGGATGTTTGCCTCTATTAAGGTAAAATATAATCTAGAACAAATTGGAAATATCTTTCTTAACATTTTTCTTGTTTAATTATTAAAAATTTTAATAAAACATGTTTTTCTTACTAGTTGATTTCTTTGATGAAGTCTATAGTTCCCATCTATGTGTAGTGGAAATGATACCTTTTTTATATAAAATATAATCACTAACCGTGGTTCCTCCTCATTTCTTATTTTATTTTATTTTTTTTTTTACTTGCTGTAGTTTCCAAGCTTGCTATGAGCAGGAATACCATGAACCATTACCAGTTGTGGATTCTGGAGTACCTTTAGAGCATTTGATATCTTGTGTACCTAATATGGAAATCAAATTTGTTGGGCCCAATAAAAACATTAAAGTCATTAAATATGATGAAAAGAAGAACGTTGAAAATGACGAAGGTAATGAAAACTTTAAAGAGCAGAATTTTCTGTCAGAATATACATTTATAACTTTTTGAATTTATTTATTAGAGCTAATTGTTTACTTTAGATGCTGTTTTGAAAACTGTTCCACTTCCATTAGCCCCAAATATAAGTTTATTGTGCCGAGAACTTGTTGACTTACTGAAAACTACAGACAAATGTCAGTTGTTGCTAAGCAAATTTATACCAGCATATCATCACCATTTTGGACGACAGTGTAGAGTAGCTGATTATGGGTATACTAAGCTTTTAGATCTTTTCGAGTCCATATCTCACGTTGTTCAGGTAAGTCTATTTATTAATATAAATTGGTCAAAACTCAAAATGTATCTCTGCATCACAGCATACAGTGAATTTGTGGATTTGTGATTTCTTAGATAAAAAGTTGAATAAAACGTTATAAACACATTTCACCAGGAAATCATAAAAGATATGTGTGTGGTACTACTGATAGACAAAAAAAATTGTTAACTTAGATTTTTAGTGAAAGTGATGTTCGAGGGGGTTTTTTTTGGTCACGACTTTGGATAATATACCTACCTACCATGGAAGAAATTGGATAATCCACTTTTTAGATAATTTATATTATTAAATAACCATTTTAACAATACAATAATTCAAATTTAAGTTTAGTATTAATGGTATTGCAGTTTTCTATTATTTTTTTAATATTTATTATTTATTAAAAATCGTGATAAATTCAGTTCAGTCAAAAATTCTCTTGTAAAAAAAATCTAACTGATCTTACTCTAGTTCAATAATTTCTTTTCCAAATAGGTTACGAAATTTTGATAATAACAAATAGTGTTGGTCGCTATTTGTTATTATCACTTTTTTTAAGAAAAAATTTGCGCACTCTAAATGGATTTTTTGATTAAAGGCAAAATTTATATCTGCAACATTTAGAAGAAATATTAGTAATATACTTTATTCTTATGATTGGTAGTTAAAAATATATATTTTTGGTAGTGTTACATAAACACCACAGAAGTTAGACAACCCCGATCCAAAGCCGAAGCTGTACGGGCGAGGATTACATTTATGAAAAAAACGCGGACACAGGACCAGAATTAATTAACAAGACAAAACTTAAATTCATAAAAATTAATTTGGGTTAAACTCCTTTTTTAGTATCTACAGAAATGGTCAGTGCATAACGACATTAATGTGAGAATTCTTAAAAACAAATCATTTAGCAATAGTGAGCAGATAAAGAACACTAATAATGCGTGACTATTCTCAGTTTGTCAGTTGCTTTTGTATTGTGTAGAAGTCTCGATTGTTCTTGAGGGTGTAAAATCTTTCCTGTAGGAATCATTTTTTTTAAAGGTATGCTACTTTTTTCTTTTTTTATTCAACATTTTTTAATACAGTTATTTGTGATATTACCTTATTCAAAATATTAACTAAAAAAAGTGCCATTATTTTTAACTTACATATTTACTTAAAAATTGCATGCATATTCACACTGCAATTTGAAGATTTTAAGGAAGCTTATACAATAACCATTAATAAAATGTAGTACTCATTAGGGACATATAGAGATAACTTGTTTTTATTTGAGCTTTTTTTGCCTTAGTTGCATATTATTTTATTTACAGAGACAATGTCTGTTACCAGAAGAGAGTTATTTGAATTTTTAAACGTCGTCAGTATGCTTATAAATATTGTAAGCTAATTCTGAATTTAACTGCACAATCTGGGTCATGAGATTGCCCTTATCTTTTAAAAATTCAAATAACTCTTCTGGTAACAGACATTGTCTCTGTAAATTAGAATTAGAATTAAAATTTTATTTATCACTTTGACTATACATAGTACATATGTGAACAGTTTGGTTACACTATTTTTAGAATGTAAATTTTATGAATATATATTATAATAATTATTAAAAATATAAAAAAGTTAAGATTATGTTTAAACATTTTTTCAAGACTGTAAGTAATAAAAATTTATCTATATATAAAACGGCACACTCATATAAACGTACACATATAAGACGAGATAATACATTAATATACAATTATATACAAATATGTATACACACACACATACTTAAACATACATATATATTTTTCTTTTCTTGACTGTTAATATCAAATAATATCTGAGAGTTTTTTTTTTTGTGGGGATTTCGGTTAGGTATAGGTAACTAATTTTATTTTTATTTTTTTCTAACGTTTCGATTTATTACACCATCATCAGAGAACTACAATTAATATAATATTTTAAAAACATAGTTATGGTTATTTTATATTACAATCTACTTACACTATTAATTATTAGGTATATGTTTTAAATTTTGTAACATGTTATTAGATTGTCTGTTTTAACGCAACTGAGATATTTTAATATGGTTTGTAGGCTCTTAAAGTTTTGTTTATGTTACAGAGATAATGTTGGAAATGTATACATATGATTTACTGTAGATGTTTTGGTTAAATAGTGAATATATAATAAGATATTTTATTTCAAGAATTATTATTTTGTATCGGTAAGATGTAAAAATTGATTTCATGTTGTAATGTACCCCAATCATTTAATTAAGTTAAAATAGGTTTCGCTTAAATTTTCTATATTAGTGCGTTAAAACAGACAATCTAATAACATGTAACAAAATTTAAAACATATACCTAATAATTAATAGTGTAAGTAAATTGTAATATAAAATGACCATAATTATGTTTTTAAAATATTATATTATTTGTAGTTCTCTGATGATGGTGTAATAAACCGAAACATTAGAAAAAAAAAATAAAAATAAAATTAGTTATACCTAACCAACATCCCCACAAAAAAAAAACTATCAGATATTATATTCATACATAATAACATAATGTACATATACTCACATAATGGAAAATAGTCATAATCTAAAATTCATAGTACAAGGGATTCATTTAATATTTATTATAGTGACATAAATTCATTTATCGATATTATTATATTTTCAGGTAAATTATTATAAAATTTAGCAGCAACAAAACTTGGCGAGTTTTCGTAAAGAGTTTTATGATGATGGTTTGTCCTCAGTAGGTAGCCATATCTAGTATTATGTGAATGGCTGTCAGATGTTGGTTGGAATTGACAAATGTTTTGTTTTACAAATTTTACCGCACTTAAGAATAGTAAATAGTTAAAATTTTGTTTTTAATAAAGTGAGATCTGCATGAGTCCCTGCCCCTTTATGTTAAGTATCATTCTTACAAGTCTTTTCTGGAGTATAAAAATGCGATTAATATTAGGGGCACTGCCCAGGCTAAGACATTAGAGGTGAGATGTGAGTATGCTAAAGAATAATACACACTAAGTAATGATTGAGTGTTAAGGTTTTCTTTAAGTTGTCGAATGGCAAAGCATGCACAGTTTAATTTTTTACATATATGATCAATTTGTAGATATCAACACAGATTATGGTCAACAAATGTTCCTAGGAATTTTACAGATTTGGAAAAAGGCATGTTTTCATCATTTATCATAATGCTGTTTGCAATTTGCCTTCCCTTTGTAAAGTAAATAAGCACTGTTTTGTCCATATTCAAAATTTGCATGTTCTTGTTGCACCATGATTTATAAGTCTTAAGTCTGGACCTGAGTATTAAAACAGTCAATCTCCATTTTTGCCGCTTTTGAGATATAACCATTTTAAAAACAAATTAAGTTCCTCTTCTTGATAAAAGTTAAAATATAGAGTGGAATGAAAAATAATATTAACTGAAAAATTTTTGTTAATTATTATTTACTAACTTTTACAATTTTTATCACAGATAAGTATAACATATATCTTTTTAAACAATTATTTTCCCGGCTATTTGCCAAAACGCTGAAACTTGGATTACAAAAAAGATAATATGCACATTATGTTCAGTACAACTGACTCAATAATGTTATTTTTAATTTCAACTGTTCTGTCTAGTAAAACCAAAAAATTTTTCAGTTAATATTATTTTTCATTCCACTATGTATTTTAACTTTTATCAAGAAGAGGAACTTAATTTGTTTTTAAATTATTTCATTGACCCTAAGGGGTATTTCCACTATATAATTTCAATTATTCTGTTCTCTGAAGCCATTAATGTTTATTACATTAAGGTTTACAAGTTTCCTTACTTTGGATTCTTTAAATGTGCTGGCTACCCTGATGACGCTATGGCAAGCAGAAACATGTGTCAGTAGATATTTTAAAGTTTTTTAAAGTGAGTGTCAACTGGTGAGTACCTTGTGTTTTATTTATTTTTGGTTTTACTAGACAGAATAGTTGAAATTAAAAATAACATTATTGAGTCAGTTGTGCTGAACATAATGTGCATATTATCTTTTTTGTAATCCAAGTTTCAGCGTTTTGGCAAATAGCCGGGAAAATAATTGTTTAAAAAGATATATGTTATACTTATCTGTGATAAGATTTGTAAAAGTTAGTAAATAATAATTAACAAAAATTTTTCAGTTAATATTATTTTTCATTCCACTAGATATAACCATCACTAAAATTCCCCAGTTAAACACTACTAATACAAAAAAGGCCAATCTCCTAGTGTTAATGCTTTCTGATATATCATTGCCAGTGTAGGGCGTATCTCCAAAGGAATGTAGAATTAAAATGGCCAAAGTAAACACAGAACCCACATAAAATTACTGATTCTTCAATAAAAAGGACAATGTTCATAAAATGTGGATATTAGCCATTTATATGGATCTCATGGATGCATATAAAATGACTGAAATTTCAAAGAGATCTAGAACTTCAATTCTTTTATAGAACAGACTTTAACGAAGGCGATTTTAAAAAGTTGATTTAAGGCGAGGATCGTTAAGAAATCAATAAAACCACAGTGATTTTAATTTAGTACTCCTTCATAACCAATCATTACCGATAGCTGACGTAAGACACGATCACTTAATGGAGCTTTTACCTTATGTCAGTGATTACAATAAACCATTTTTTTTCAAAATTTTAAACGCTCATCTAATCTTAATCCTGAAGATTTTGCTGCCTTAGAAGATGAACTTTAAAATTTTTTTGGTTAGGTGTCTGAAATGTTTGGGAATGTTTTCGTTTTGTAATATTAATGCAATTCGCTTGTCTTTGAAATTTAAAATATGTTTTATTTAATATTTACGCATTTTTTCATTAGACGTTTACCAATGTTTGCTGTAATGTCTAATGTGTGTTCATGGAGTATACCAGTGAAAGTTAGTTTTGTAAGTGTATAAGTATTTTTTCTAGTTAATTTGTGCATTAATTTTTTGTATTTTTAATGTTTAAATAAATTTAAATTTACAGATTTAAAGAAGACTTGGTTTTAATATTCTTCCAGTTATTCCATTATCCAGCTTCTAAAAAGAACAAGATCTAAATCATAAAATATCAAAAACTTCTGAAGAATAACATAACTTAAATAAAAATTATATTATTTTGAAGTATTATCCTGACTTTTATTAAAATAAATAAATACTTGCACTTTTAAAACGTAGTTATTACTTGCTACAAAATGTTACGCACTAATATCTCAAAACAATGAAAATGGATATTGGCCCTTTTTAATACTAACGTCCAGAAGTAAGATTCGATTAGATTCAAAAAGGTACCTTATACCTAATTTATACAGCTTGTGGATGACAAAGTCTAATTTGAGGGTGTCAAACACCCTACTTGAATAAAAAAACACCTACATGGTGATTCTTATCCATTTCATCATATACAGTCTGTATAAATTGATTTAGTGCAGTTTCTACTGACTTATTTGGTTGAAATCCATGTTGATTCTTAACTAATATTTTAAATTGTTCTAGAAATGATATTAATCTATTGTAGATAATCCTTTCAACAATTTTTGATAATGCACATAGTATCGATATTGGTCTATAATTTTCAGAATCATACGGATCTCCCCTTTTAAAGAGGGGAAACATATCTTTAATATGTATAGAAAGGTTCCATTCTGTAAGCATAAGTTGATTAAATGTGCTAGATGAACAGCTACATATTCACTGCAACATTTAAATGCCTTGATGGATATACCATCAGTACCCACTTATTTTTTAGATGGTTTATTACATGAATTACCTCGCTCGGTGTAATAGGTCCAATCCACATGGTTTGCTCAACCACACTACCACTAGTACATTCTTGTGATATATTATTGGCATAATGTATATTGACCTTATTTTCAGCCACCATTGAAAAGTAATTTGCAAAATGTTCGCACAGTAATTTATGGTCTGATACTAAGTTATTATTGATTTGTATTTTAGTTATTTCATTATGAGTATGTCTACCTGAGTATTAACAATTTCCCAAACTTCTTTGGTGGTATTTTGTACATTTTGAATTCGTTTAGAGAAATAGTTTTTTTTTGCAAGTGTTATTTAATTGATGTTTTCTGGATTTGTAGTTATTAGTTAAGTCAGGATCATTTAGATTAGTTGCTAGCCAAAAAAAAAAAAGGTTTTACTTCGTTAATTTTATTTAGAAATTCCAAAGTCAACCAATTTTTACAGCCGACTATATCACTTTGTTTTTTATTGTGTAAGATTGAGGGACATGCTTGATCTAACAGTTCTCCAAAAATTCTTAGGAATTCTTCAAACGAAGTATCTGTATCATTCACATAAATACTTTTCCAATCAGTGTAACCTATTAAGTAACAAAGTTTTTCAACGTTATTACTTGAAAATTGTCTAATATATTGGAAATTATCTTTACTCGGCAAGTCTCTCTCAGATTTTCTTCTACAGCCCATCACTTGTGCCAAGTGATCAGCTATACAGTAGTCCGATTGCCACGATTTATATGTATTTTCGGATAGGTTTGTTGCAATATAATCTATAGCAGATTTTGTAGTAGCATGTTTACATTTGTTACAATACGCGAGGGTTCGTGAAAACACAAAGATAACTCAAATGAATGGAAAATATCTAGTAATATATTCCGCTCCGCTATGTTCTTCAATAGATCTCTGTTAAAATCTCCGCAAAGGATTATGTAATCATGGTTTTTCTGAACAAAATTAAGACAGTTTGTAATATTCGGGTAAAAGATATTCAGGTTGCCTAATGGCGGTCTGTAAATTGTAATAAGACCAATTTTTAGATTATTTTGACTTACCGTAATACCACATACTTCTATATTTGTTTCTGAGGAAAATGAATTGATAAATTTAAGACTCTTTAGTTAAATAATTTTAATATCTTTACTAATATAAATCGCGGTACCACCATGTTGATGCTCCTCCCTACAAAAGCCGATACCATAGTAAAATTGGGAATTTTTATAATTTCTAGCTCAGATTTAGAGGCCCAATGTTCAGAAATACATAAAACATGTAGTTCCTCCTGCACTGCAAATATATCTAAGTGGTTTAATTTATTTCTTATACATTGCACATTTACAAGGGCTATTTTTAGGTTATACTCATTTGATTCTTGAGAAAACTCATCATTTGTTATATTATTATAGGTGATATTCCTAAATCTGTGGGTTGGACTATCGGAAAATTTTCAGATATTCTTTCTTTTTGCTGTAACGATGTTTTCTTGAAAAATGAAAGTCGTCAACCAGAACCTTGGGGATTTCACCATCTTTTCCATGAATTGGGGCATTCAGTTTAAATGAGGTCATCTTGTTGTATAAAATTCGCTTTTCACAAATATATTTATCTTTAAATTTTTCATCCAGACATGCTTATTGCATGTTTTCTACTTCCATGTCTAGGTCAAAGTTGGATCGAATAACCAGCTAAAGCGTTCAATAACTTTTAGGGCAGGGTTAGTATTACATTCTAATTCATTTAAATTTTTTTGTTGGATTTTTTGTTTTGATGGGCCAGGTTTTTTTTGTTGCTTGATTGTGTTTTGTGTTTTTTAGTTGAAAAATATCCTTATCTGTAGAACTATTTAATTCCTTATTGTTTTTTTCATTAAGTATTTCATTTTCATTGTTTTTAAATTTGTTTAATATTACCTTAATTTCACTTAAATCATTTAAATAATGAATTTCTACTTTAATTGTGTTGTTTTTAGTTGTTTGGGTTTCTATTTTATAGTCATCATTTTCTTTTGCGAATTTTATGTGGCAACAGAGTAATTTGCGCAGATGATTCTTTGTTACGTTGTTTTAAGTCTTGATTTTCGGTTGTTAGCTCTTCATTTGAAATGATTAAAAGCAGCACATATGTTTTTTTAACCTCTCCATTAGAAATTGTAGACATTATTTGTTCACTTAGTTTTAAACCACATGTAACTCGTGAAGCACAGCTGCTATTGTGATATGTTTTTTCACATTTTGGACATTTTACAACTTTTGTAACTGTTTTTCTCTTATAATAATTGCAAAGCTCTTTAGTAGACACTTTACTTTCTGCCATTTTTATATACTTTTTTAATTTAATTAAATAAAATAATATGCTAATACTCAAGGCAAAAGAAAGCTCAAATAAAAATAAGTTATCCCCATATGTCCCTATTGGGCACTATTAGTATTTTATTAACAGTTATTGTATAAGCTTTCTTAAAAACTTCAAATTACAGTGAGCAAATGCGTGCAATTTTTTATAAACCTAAGTAAATATGTAATTTAAAAATAACAACACCATTTTAGTTAATATTTTGAATAAAGTAATATCACAAATAAAACAACAAAGTGACTCTGGTCTGGATACCCGGCCACTCTGGTATGGAAGGTAACGAAATAGCGGACTCCTTAGCCAGAGAAGGAGCGGGATCACGATTCATCGGACCAGAACCAATACTTGGCATATCCTCAAGTACTGCCAAGATGGCTATCTCAACGTGGGCTGAAAGGAAAACTCTCCAGTATTGGCAAGAGTTATCAGGATTAGTTCATTCGAAGGCGTTTATAAAATACCCTTTGAAATCAAGAGCTAAGAAACTTTTAGAGTTAAACAGGGTAAACCTGAAAACTCTAATAGGCCTATATACCGGGCACTGCCGACTAAACTATCATCTGCATAAATTCGGCCTAGCGGAAAACGCCGAGTGCCGTCTATGCCTGGAGGATGATGAGAAGGCAGACCACATCTTATGCACCTGTCCCGCTGTGGAGAGGATCCGATTCTCAATATTTGGCAAAGTGCAACTGCTGCCAGAGCATTTGGACACATTCTCACCAAATAAAGTTATCAGTTTCATTAAGAGACTGAACTTATTGGGTGAAATATAATTAGGCGTGAGTCACAATAGGCTTGCTGATGGCCGCAGTGGAGGGTCTACTGAGACCCACTCACAACAAACCTAACCTAATATCACAAATAACTGTATAAAAAAATGTTAAATAAAAAAGGAAAAAGTAGCATACCTTAACAAAAAGATTCCTACAGGAAAGATTTTACACCCTCAAAAACAATCGAGAACACAACACCACTTCTATACAATACAGAAGCAACTGACAAACTGAGAATGGTTGTGCATTATTAGTGTTCTTTACCTGCTCACTATTGCTAAATGATTTGTTTTTAGGAATTCTCATATTAATGTCGTTATGCACTGACCATTTCTGTAGATAATAATAAAGGAGTTTATCCCAAAATTAATTTTACAAATTTAGGTTTTGTCCTACTAAAAATTAATTCTGGCCCACTGTGTGCTGGTGGTGAAATTTGACCCCACATGACGATGGAGATATTTATCTAGTCACACTTACCATCGCATGCTTTAGCCAATTGCTCCACAGAGCCCGCAATATTTTCAACCCTCTTTGAGACATTGTTCATATTGTTCAGTTATTCGTAATTTAATATTTTTACATGGTGACACAGCACCTAGAGCCAACCCTGGTTTTGATGCCATGAATATCTCAGGTACACTCTTTACTGATGAGAATCCTGGAAACATTTTTAGAATTTTCTGAATTATAAAGTCTCGAAATACACGTTTTTTTTTCAGAATATTACATTTTTTGAGGGTCGAATTCACATTAAGTAAAAATTACAGATTTTGGCTTGTACGTTTCTTGAAATAATTGCAAAGCACAGTAAATTAGGTTTTTCATGAACATGGGGTGCTCTTCTGTCATAACTCAAAATAGATTTCAAGATCACAACAAAATTCGTTATCCATACACTTGAACAATTGGCATAAACATGAAAATGCAGAAATAATCGATATTTAGTTAGGCCACCCCTTGCTCGCATTAGAGATGTAGTTCTTCTGGGCATACTCAGGAAATGGCTGATGAAATTCTAGGGAATAGCTTCACATTCTTCCTTACTTTATTTCATATTTTGAGACCTAATGTTACGATTCGAAAGAGTCTTAAAAGATATTGAGAAAACTCATCAGAAATCATGTTTTTACTGTCAGAAATTAAATACAAAATTCTGGAAATTTTGTGTAGTTTGTATTTTATTTTTCAGGAAAACAAATCTGATAGCTAAATACTCAATGAAAAGTGCGTTCAGGAACTGAAAAAATGTTTTGAAATTGATTGTGGCATTCGAAAGTTATGATATTTCAAAGTCGAATAACACGGAGTATTGACCAGTTTATGTATCTTATTATTTTCTTTTTCACTGTTTTTATTTTAATTCCCACATTTTATAATAAATTCTCTATCAAAATATTTATTTTCAATTTAGGTGCCAAATTATATTTACATGACTGTTTTAGATCATGAGCGATGGTACACGTCGAGTTATAACGCTGTCTCACACCGCACAAATGAGACGTTTCACCTCGGATCTACTCAGGGTTTTGAAAGTACAGCCGTCCAAGCAAATTAGTATTATAGACTTCCCTTCAGCATATGAAAAAGTCATGAACAAGTCATTTAATGCAGTCGAATATGGACTGTGCACTTTTGAAGATCTCTTACAAGAAGTACCTGACAATACAATAGTTATTAGTAAGAATGATGATGGGATATTTATTGCTGTACCAAAAAGGGAGCAAACTGCAGAGGAAATTATGAGAACAAAGCAATTCTCTGTAGAAGTAAGTTTTATGTATATACGATTTAAAAAATTCTTAAACCATTATAATATATATATAATATATTTTTTTAGGTAATTGATTTATTAAGACATTCTCCATACTACACAATGTTGTTCAATAAATTTGTACCTGCATATCATCACCACTTTGGACATCAGTGTAGAGTTTCCGATTACGGATTCACAAAACTTATAGAACTATTTGAGGCCATTCCTGATATTGTTAAGGTAGGTCTATTATTATTATTATTATTTTTTTATACTGCAGTTAGGGCAAAGTACTAGAAATATGCGAATTGTAATATTGTTTGTGGTAGTATCATCACCAAAAACATGTTATTTTCAATCTAATACTGTGGCTGAACCATTTAAGCCTCATTAATTGGAATAATGAAAAGGGGTTTTTTTTAGGAAAATCTTTATGTTTGTTAGGTAAATTATTTGCTATATGAAATATTCATTTATGACCTTTTGGCTGGTACCTTTTTTTTTATTGATCTATGTATTGGTAATTTCCAAAAGACATGTTTTTCCACAAATATAACAAATTTGGACAACGACGTGATATTTTGATGTCATATTTTTTTAGTTTGATGGCAAAAATGTTGAAGCTGTTTACTTATGTTATTTTAATTCTCAAAAATATACAATATGGCTATTTACATAAAAAAGTAGCAAATATGACTTCACTTTCGATGTAGTGAAATATTCACTAAGCAACAAACGTTAGATAGATAGATATATAGTTTATTGATGCTATTTTACATAAACACACGTCAACAATTTGAGTATAAAAATATATGGTAAAATGCAGAATACTACAAAACATGTACATTAAAAGCATACACATTTACATATGTACATACATTTATATTACATATTAAAAATATCCTACATATAAGCTATCAAAATCACAATTTAAAAATTCATCATAGCTATTAAAAGCTTTTGCAGTCAGAAACATTTTAATCCTGTGCTTAAAGACTTACTGGTAAATGTCTACTGTCTATAGGTAGTTTATTAAAGAATTTTATTGCCCAGTAATTTGGTCCATTTTGACCTATGTCATCTTTCCCCCTAGTATTATGACTGTGGACATCCTGATACGTCACAGATACCTTCATTTTCTTTAATAAACAATAAATTTTGTATCATATAGATTGATGGTAAAGTTAATATTTTATATTTGACAAAAGAGGTTTTGCATTCATTTCTATATTTTAACTCATCCAATATTCTTAATGCCTTTCTTTGTAAGGGCCGTTCATAAAATACGCCACGCTACATTCAACTTTTTTGACCCCTCCCCCTATTGTCACGCTGTGTCACACTTTCTGTGACCCCCCTGAAATATTTCGTCACAAAAACTAAGACCCCCCCTGAATGTAATAAATTTCAATGGATAGTACACAAATTTTGAAAATTAAAAATATTTATTTAGTTTTTATAATAAAATTTGAATAAATTAATAAAAATCTTTTATAACGAACAAATAAATAATAATTCTATTTATCAGAAGTCCAAGGATTCTGTAAATGTGCCGAAATATCTATAATAGGTATTGCAATATCTTCTTCTTTATCTTCAAAACTACCGTCTACTTCATCGTCATCTATCCATTCTTGCATTTTCCGTACCAGCGTTTTTAGCGAAAAAATAAACATAAGTAAATATATCGTAGTTACAATATATTGTAATAAAACTATATACGTTTAAAAGTCTATGTATTTACTAAATACGAAATGAATGACTTTGTATCATAATAAAAATTGAGAAAAAAGTATTTATTGAAAAAATATTAATTTAAAAATATTTTAATGAACGGCGAACGTCACGTTGCCGTAGACCCCCCGTCCCCCCTTGTCACATCTTGTCACACTCAGCAAGACCCCTCCCCCCCTTGTATGCGAACGTATTTTATGAATGGCCCCTAACTTAAAAATTCTTACACAATCTGCAGCATGTCCCCAAGTTATATTTGCATACGATATATGAGAATGACAAAGAGCAAACTACGCTGTTCGCAAAAAATTGGGAGACACAGTTTACAAGATTGCGAAACACAAATAAGTTTTCTAATTTTATTTGAGGAACTATTTATATGTTCATCCCATTTCAGTTTCTCATCTATATGTATTCCCAAAAATTTCACACTGCCTTGGTAGTTAATTAAATCCTAGGTATTTCTCAGCATAAACAACATACTTTGTATTTTACTTTTATTTAAAAAAAGTTCATTAGAGTTAAACCAATGTCTAATGTCTGATCGTGTCTTGCCAACCAGAAGATCAGGTGCCACCCACCAGGACCTCCTGTTGTCTCCAGATACCGCCATGCCCCAATATTGAGGGAGCGGTTCTGGAGAGCAAATACTCTAAGGACTCGGTTAAGGTTGGCCTCTTGGCTTCTCAGCCAGAAGCCAACCCTCTCTGGCCATGGGGCGTCAGCCGGTCGCAAAGCACGGAAGCTGACGTCTCCTTCGACCAGAGTTGCCCAGTCCTCTAGAAGCCAACTCCTGGAGGTTTCATCCTCGGCATATATCAGGAACAAGTTTGGTTCTACCCGGCCCGAGTTCCTAAAGTGAAGTTCCGGACCCTGAGGACCCCCTCGGGGCCCGCCATGGTCCGCAACATCTCTACGAGGTGACCTCGCTGGCGCTATGCCTCTTCAGGTGTAATAATACCAACCTCGCTGCTAAACAGTGTAAAGACCTGATTTTCTCTCCTGGCCTCAGACCTATAATGGCTGGCCAGCTGTGGCCCAGTCCCTGAAACCCGCAAGTTTGCGCCCCTGTGCTTCCCCTAAGTACGGGAGACACATGGACCGCATCTCCTACTGGCCTCGAGGGTGTCTGGATCGCCCTGGCCTACTTGTTCTGCCACGTTGATGGTCTTCTCCGCAACCCTCTGCCGCTTGGAGCCCTTGGTCGGAGGTTGAGTGGTTGGGGGTTTTTGCAGACTCCCTGATTCCTCTACCCCCTTACCGAAGCAAGAGCAGAAAGGAGTGAGATGGGTTGCTTTTGGCCTCCCTTCTTTCTTCTCTTCTCGCCCACCTTGCTTTAGGGGCCCTCGTGTTAGGAGGTCAGTCTCTGTGCGCCTGCCTACCAGTTCTGTGCTCCTGGCTTCCCTTGACGGAAAGCCCAGGGCTAAGTTCCAAAATGATATAATTTTTACTGGAGTATGACTTTTTTCCTTTCTAAAGAGTTAATGTAGACAAGGATACAATGACACTCTGGGTTACACTTTGGTTATTTTCGAACGGGCTCCAGAATTTGCGGCCGGTTGGTTGGCGCTCGCCGAAGCCGAAGAGGCTGGAACAGAGCCCTCCAGTCTACCGGCCGAAGTGAATCGCCCGGCACTGAACTTTTGGCCTTCTGCTCCTTCCTCTTGCTTCTGACTCCTTCTTATAGGCCTTCCTCTTTTCTCCTCTTTTTCTGAGGGCATCCTCGTTAACTTTGTCCATGGTAGAACCTTTCAGCCCCTCCTCGGACTCGTCACTAGGAGACCTCAGAAGATCTTCCTACGGGAGGGGTAGGGGCCCTGTGGCCACCACCTCCTCTTCTGAGCTAGGGGAACTCTGGTATGACGGGTATGTTTACGTCTTTTCTTTTTCTTCATTTTCCGTGATTTTTGAGGGGGCGTGTCTAGGTGTTTCTGTGTATAAGTGTAGGTGTGTGTGTGTATAGTGTTTATGTATGTGTATGCTTAAGTTGTCGGACTTCTTGGATTCCCCCTCCTCCCGGTAGAGCACAAGGCTATGCTTTATTCCAGCGAGAATAGTTGGCAGCCACTAGCGAAGCCCCGAAGAAAGCAGCAGGGCCCTATTCCAATCGTCACCTGGCACTATTACAAATTCCGAGATTATACACTGGGTGAAAGGGCAACCCCTTACGCTGGCTATGCAAGGGTGGGCCCCTATACTATTGGGCGGCACTGGGTGTACCACCCCAGCTTCTTTCACTGTTACCTCTCCAACACGTTTCCAATTCAGGAGCCCCGCCTTGGATCTCCCCTGGAAGAGGGCTAATCCAGGAGTCCACACCAAGCATTTGTGTATGAGTATAAGATGTATGTGTGTGAGTGGATCTTTCATAGTCTGGCTCTTCCCCTCGGCCAGTCTGGCATGGGAATTCCTACCGGTAGCCAAGCTACCGCCAGCATAGCCCTCAGTTCATTAGAGCACGCAAGCCCCCTCACCGCGAGCAAGGTGAAGATCCTTCGAGGAGGATGATTATTCTGTAAGTTTAATTGATAAAATATTTGGAAACAAAAATTAAAGTCACTTCGAAATTCCTCGACCTTTCAAAATGGAATAAAATAGAACATTTATTCACCAATAAAAAGATACATAATGTAATTTGGTAAGTCAACATAAAATATAAAACAAAGGCAATATGACGTCAATATAAAAATGTAAATGTAAATACATACACTGTATTAATTTCTATGCAGAAATTCTTCCACACTATAGTACCCACTTTCTGTGAGAAAATTTTCTGTTGTTTTTTTTACCAATCATTTTTTAGGTTACGAATCTCAATCGGTAATGCATTGTAATAAACTATGCTATTGTAATAAAAGCAATGTTTGAAATTACCAGTTCTGTGGTTAGGAATAAAAATGAGATCACCATGTATAGTGTTGTAGTTATGACTTGAAGAGAGTGTTGTAAATTTATCTTTATGCTTGGTTAAAAATGTGATACATTTTAATATAAATATGCCGGGAACAGTTAAAACCTTTTTCAGTTTAAAAATGTCTCTACAACTTTCTCTATATTTCATCCCAAATATAAGTCTCATTATTCTTTTTTGAATTACAAATACTCTGTTTACTTCAGTTGCACTACCCCAAGTTATAATGTTGTACGAAATAAATGAATAGCATAGAGAATAATAGACGTCGAAGAGTACTTGCTCATTCATTGAAGTTTTTAGTTGAAGGATAGAAAGAATGCCCTATTGAGCTGTTTGCAAACATGTTCTATTTGAGTATTCCACGACAATCTTTTATCCAAGCCAGTTTTTAAAAATTTTACATCATTTGCAAACTTTATGGTTATCATAGACAACAAGTTCTCTTGGAGAGGTTTTTGTAGATAAAAGTTTAAACATACAGTCTTTATTATTTAATATTAACATATTTCTATCGCACCATATATTTAATTATTCCACAGCTAATTTCGCCGCAATCTGAATTTCCTCAGAACTTCTAGCCGATACAGATATTGTCATGTCATCTGCAAACATTGTAACTCTACCATTCTTAATATTTAGTGGAAGTTAATTCACATATATACCAAACAACAGAGGACCAAGATCCGAACCTTAGAATGAAACAGAAAATCCGAAATCTGTATCGATCCCATTCGATCCTCGAATCACCCGTGGTATTGGTAAGATTTTTAAAGATATAGGTATGACAGTGGTTCATTCATCGGAAAATAAACCACAACAACTTTTAGGCAATCAAAAAAGACAAAATTGAAACAAACAAAAAGTGGAGGATTTACGAAATTAGCTGTAAGGAATGCAATAAAAAGTAATAATAATAATAAACACTCTTTATTTCCAAGTAATGCAGCAATAGATACTTTATACATTGATAAGCAACATTAAGTGAAGTAGACGTGACGGTCAATAGTAACATTTGTTTCAAAACAAAACATTTAAATCTACATAATGTATTTTCTAACATAATAGCTAACAATACTTAAATTCTATATCGCATTTGACTTTCTTTTATTATCAGAAATATGAGAAAGATTACTGGTTCAGGTACTCTGACAAGGTATAAGGTCCAAGATTTATTAATAAATTAAATATTTTATTTTTAAAGAGAGAAAACTTGGCAATAATTTTAATGTTATTGGGGAGTTTATTATAGATCCTTATACAACTGTTATGAACATTTTTCTCCATTAGTGTCAATCTATACGTGGAGTATATGTAATTAAAATTTCTTGTATTATAAGCGTCTGAGGATAGAAACTCACTGACAAAATTTTTATTCTTAAATGTAAAAAGTAAAATTTCTTGAATATATATATGCCAGTGACAGTTAACAGTTTATTTGCTTTGCATTTTCCACGACATGACTCCGTTTGACGCATTTTTAGTATGTATGCATCTTAGTGTACTTTAGGGCATAATGCATAACATCAAGACTAAATGAAGGTTTTGCAAAAAAAAAATTTCGATTGAAATTTGCATAAAAAAGTTACTTCACCATTTTTTAAACAATATGTAAAATATTTGCAACATTTTTTTTTCTGAATCAGGTGGAAAGTTTATCGTCAAATTTCTAATTTCATCAAAAAATATTGCTATTTTTTATAGTTACACTGTTTTGAAATTTTGTTTTTTACCATACAAATTTCAGTGCAAATTTTTTTCACCGTGCAAATTTCAGAAAGGTGTAACTTTATAAAAAAAATCTATATTGTAACGAAATTTGAAATCTATTGATTTGTTTAAAAAATAAGGTGAGGAACATAATATTTTCGACTTTTTTTCGCAAATTTCAATCGCATTTTTTTTTTGCAAAACTTTTTCATATAGTTTTAATAGTTATGCCTTAATAGTCCAAGAGTTGGCGTCCAAAATGTGCAAGAGTTTTCTCAAAGCTAATTTTTTGAAATTAGGTTACTTTTTAGTGATGGAAAATAACTGTAGTCAGCACTTCCGGTACCGGGACACCTGGCACTGGGACGCTCGCAAAGGTGTAATATTAATTAACATCTCTAAACTGTTTTCTCAAAGCTCAAAATTTATAGAAAACGAGCAAATATAATATAAAACAAGAATCCAACAGTCAGACAGCAAAATATAGGGACACGTGGCGTCAGCGCTACTTCATACCTGTCAAAATGTGTCAGAGTCATTTATGATAGGACACTTTAACAACGTCAGTCAGGAGTCGATAGATGGAGAACGGTAACTGCGCGCATTAGTACGCCTTTTCTCAATACATATCATTTATTTTATATAAAAAAATAATTTTAATTGTTTCTTAATAATTGTAATTGTTATATATCAGTTATTATATAGATATCAGTTATTTTATACAAGAAAAAATAGTTTTAATTATTTTATAACAGAAAAAAAAAGAATCATTGATTCATTGAAAAAAAAAAACATCTAATCGTCAGAATCATTGCCGTCGTCGTGTTCTTCGCCACTATCTTCATCAGAATAAAACGCGATTGCACCATATTTTCGGCGTCATCAGTGGTGGTTGATTCCAAATCTGATAAATAATCAGCAATATTCTGCCAGTTACTTAAACCTTCTCCCATTGCAAGTTTTGATACTGGCTTATTATCAAAAAGTCGGCAGCAAAAACAATAAACACAGTTTTTGGAATTTGAATATTGAAGCCAACTTCTGTAACTCATTTCTCCATTAGATAAAATACGATGACAATGAAAAAGAGAAAAGTGCCCACCTTTGTTTTTTGAATTATTTGTAGTATCCCTGGGAAATCGTGTAATGTATAACTATTTCATCTCGAGCTGAAACAGTTAAAAATCTTGGCCAATTTCCTATATCTGAATAGTCATAACATCGGTGTATTATCATTTTCATTTCCTTTGGTTATTTTATCATTATTTTTCGTAGTTTCAGTTTCCATTTCAGCTTCAATTTCAGGATATTTAGCACAACCAACGTTCTCATTGTCGTCTTTAAGCACCTGCACCATTACACATTCTTCACCGCCCTTAAATTCTTCAAACACTTCACTGACTTCACTTTTGCTTTCACTAAAATTTATTTGTGGTTCATTTGAAGACAAAGACGTCGAAATTTTTACAAACTTTGACATAAATGCCGAACTTTTTTTCAGTTTCTTTCAGAGCTACCATTTTTCTTTTACGATTTTGCGCCCCAGACTATTTCGAAGACATTATTATTTTTTGAATTATGTCAATATTATAACGTCAACAAACACAATACACAACGCAAATTTAGTTTTTTAATAACTAATATACAAAGTCCGAAGAAAGCTAGTACAAGCTGGCAAGCCAAAAGATGACACGATATGTTATATCTATTAATATTAATATGCTAACTGAAGCACTGGAAACTTAAACGCGTACCGTACTATACTGTTATAGTAATAATATTAATATAATAGACTGATTTCAACAATTCCAAGAGTAGTTTATTCTTTGTTTTTAGTTAGAGAATAAATAATAAAATTAAATACAGAAAATTCAGAACTCGGTCAAAGAAGACCGGCAGTCGGCGCTCTATATAAAAACGATAAAACGTAAACATCATAGCCACGCCAACACTTTGTACTCCGCTGGCCGGTATTACTGTGATTTTTTTGTTATCATACAGCACGCTTACCGATAGGCGGGCAGGTGCGGACTTATTTGGAGTGCGTGCTTTTGATTAAAATTTAAATTTAATTATTCAGAAACTACAACCGACTTGCGGCAAGTCAGCGCCCCCAAGATTCAGCGCCCCAGGCGACTGCCTGGTTCGCCTGCCCATCGGGCCGGCCCTGGTAACCCACATTCCATTGAGTTATAAAATAAACGATATGTATTGAGAAAAGGCGTACTAATGCGTGCAGTTACCGTTCTCACATCTATCGACTGCTGACTGACGTGGTCCTATCGTAAATGATTCTGACTGTCTCCTTTATTAACTTTATAGTTTTCATTAATGTTTTGGAGAATTTCAGCTTTGAGAAATCACTTTGACACACGTCATTTTTTTGACAGGTATGAAGTAGCGCTGACGCCACGTGTCCCTATATTTTGCTGTCTGACTGTTGGATTCTTGTTTTATATTATATTTGCTCGTTCTCTATAAATTTTGAGCTTTGAGAAAACAGTTTAGAGACGTTAATTAATATTACACCTTTGCGAGCGTCCCAGCGCCAGGTGTCCCGGTACCGGAAGTGCTGACTCTACAGTTACTTTCCATCACTAAAAAGTAACCTAATCTCAAAAAATTTGCTTTGAGAAAACTCTTGCACATTTTGGACGTAAGCTCCCCGACTATAAGTATCCTTTGGGTCCCATGTCCCAATACTATGATATGACATAACTTCAGTTTCACCAGCCGCCACTGGTTACAATACATAATGGGTTATAGAGTCAAGCAAAGTCAGCAAAGATGTTAGTTGAAAAACTATTAATAGATTTCTTGAAATATGATTTGATAAATAAGACTACATAAGCTCAACCATGCTAATATTGAATTTTATTTTATTTTTTAATTTTAGATTGATGAAATGTCAGATGGAGAGAGAACAGTAAGTCTAACACTTCAACAGTCTTTAAAAATACTTGGTACACAAATAATACAAATAATCAAAACTTCCAAACAATCTACCATACCTTTAGAAGATGTACCTAGAATATACCTTCGTGAATATGGATATCCACTGAAACCGCAACTCTATGAATGTGATACTGTGGCGGATGTAGCTAACAAACTCTCTGATTATGTTCAGGTTAATAAAAGTGCTCCTTGCATTATCTTAGTTGTTTCCTAGAGTTTTTATAGTCTAAGTACTGACTGTCTAAGTTTGTCAATGTTTTAGGTAATCAATGGTAATGCTGGTACATTACTCGTTGCAATTGACATGGACACAATACCTAACACATTAAGACTAAGGAGCTGGTCTCTCTTAATGAACCCACCTCATTGTAAAGATATGGCTACTTTCCGTTATGAATATCATTCTCAATATAACAGCAGCTTTTCGATGGACACTTTACAACAGATCGGGAATGTAATTTCGGTAATATTTTTTTGTTTTAACTTTACCCATCTGATTTTTCAATTCATACTTAATTTTAATAGCATTAGAAATGTACCAAATAAAAAGAATTATTTTTTCATTTGATTTTTCAGATATCATCATCAAATGATACAAATTTCATATCCTTGACTGTATTGTATATCTTGGCTGCTCAATTGTATCACATTATATACAACAATGGAGGTAGCGTACTATATAATAATTTGGAAAAATTGTATTATGAAACATATGGGAAATCATTGAAGCTGTCCAGTTATCATATTTACTCAGTGGATGAGTTTTACAATAATTTTAACTTATTGTTCTTCATAAGGGGCAGCAAAAAGAAAAGTGTTGTAGTTTTAAACCGTAATTTAGCAGGTATTTGAAATTCTTTAAAATAAGGATAATCATTAGAAATGGGGAGGTAGTGATAAATGTCGTCAATTCCAGGGTTGATGCTAGGTGATGTGTCACCGTGTAAATATGTTTTTGTATATATGACACAATATCTTCTTACCTTGTGGTTATTTTGGCGAGTTCGGTAACATTCAAAGTTAATATCAAGAGGGCTGCAAGTATTGGTGAGTGTAACACTAACACACGCATGTATTTTTAACTAGCGATCACAAGTAAAAGTATGTTATTAATATTAATGCACCCATTAAAACATTTGAGACCTTCCAACCGCAAGCATTGGTGGTTTCATCCACGCCAATCCAGACGTATTTGTTATTCTGTTTAGAATAATTTTTTTGTTTAATACTGTCACCTCTGATAAATATTTATTCTTAGTGTCGTTTCCGATGACACCTGAACAATGCTGTACTGCCCACTAGTATACTTTTGTAAGAATTGAACGAGACATTTTAAAAAAGTTAGCCTCCATTGTCTTTAATTTCGCACTGGTTACGTATCTAAATGTTATTCACATAGATGTTTTATATACACTACATATTTGGTGTAATCCAACGACTTTGAAGTCATTGGTGTATTAATTTTCAACATGGGGCAGTGGGCGTAAATGTGAGCCAAGAAACACGATCCACCTATATCCATTTATAGATTGCTATTGGACACTCGACAATAACCAGCCTCTTCTGTCAGTAAGTAATTGGTTTTTTATAGTTGCAAGCCGTCCAATTACCTGATAAAAACTTAAGTTTTGTTCCCATTTTTATAAAGGAAGCCGATTCATTGCATAGTACATAAGAATATTTTGCCATTTCATATTGTTTGGGAATGTTTCATTAGGTGCTTACAGTATAATATTATATCTATGTAAAAGTCGTCTGGAATTTATCGCTACCTCCCGATCTCTAATAATCATAATTAGAAAAATGAAAAATATTAAGAAAATAAATAATAGAAAATTTTATATCTCACGTAAAATTCTGCAATCCTCTCATCTTATCCATTTTCTAAAAGGTAGAAGGAAATAATCATTATGATTTGTGATTTGATAGAGGTTTAGTAGCCCTAAGTTAAAGAAAATGTATAGAGTTTATACTTTGTTGTTTGGATTTTTGGTGTGTATCAAATTAGTAACGACCTGCGTCCGCAGCAATGCATTTATAGAATTAGCAAATATAGAGGTATGTATATCTAGGCAGGCTAAGATGTCTGACCAATATGTTATTAATTGGTGGAACAAAGACACGATTATGAACCTATGTCTCAGCTTCATTGACTAGCTTGTTTGTCACTTGATTCAGTGGCATCATAATATGTTTGCAATTATATTTTTGACATTATATTAGTAGTTGTATGAATCACATAACTTGAAAATTACCTGTGAGCATCTTCAAGGGGCTATTAGGAATTAAAAATTGTTCTCAGTAGTTTGTTTAAAAGAAAGTTGATTTTAATTTATTTTCTTCTACAGCTTAATTGTGACATATGGCAAAGATGCAAACGACAAAGTATGTATCTCTAAACGGCAAAAATACATACAGAGGATGATTACAAGATGTCACAAGTATTATCTTTATTTATTCAAAATCAAGCCTTAAAGAACTAGAGATAGCCCATCTCAGACAGTGTATAATTAAAATATAAGCATTAACTATTGTAATGTAACATTGCACATTTTTCTAACATAAATATACAACAAAGTCATAAAAAAATGTCGTTATGTCACAAATTAATTTCGAATCGACCACATACGTTGTTGAAGCATACTTTGTTTACAAAATAATAAAACGAGGGAGATAGCGCAAGAAAGTCCATTATATGTGACTGTTAATATCTCAGACTAACGTTCTTGATGTGTTATACGAAAACCTAACTTCCTTGACGAAAAGAAAGAGAGGGCTGATTTCGTAAGTCTCAGTAACAAGGGAAAATAATAGTGATCAATCTGATCAAAGGCTTTTGTCTAAAGTCGTTGTTACATATTTCATGATTTCCTGTTTCTACATGTCAGCTGTCAAATTTGGATGTTTATTTTTTAGTTTTGATTGTTACCGTTTTCTTTATTTTATTGATTTTGTATATGAAAAACAAATCTTTTCAGAATTAACGATAGTTAATCTTCAAAACAAAAGGTATATTTCAATGTGTAATATTAATGATTCTTAAAAATACAAACACCCTCAGACAGTTTTTTTTATTTTTAACGATGTTAATTAACTTAATTGTAATATTAATATCTATAAGCAATCAACATTTTGCAAAATCATATAAAAACATATATTTAGTTCAAATTTAAAGACTAACGAAATCGTTAAATTATTCTGACATTTAGAGGCAAAATTGAAGTTATGTTTTTACTTTTTTACCCGTCAACGAGTCAAGTTTATTTATATCTGGATGTCATTTCAACAAGCATGAATTTGACTAACGCAGTGCTGATTTGATTCATATGAATTATAATGATGAGAAATTAAAATAACGGCACTACTCTTTGGCTATCAACTATGATACTGGGTGTGGGAAAAAATATTATTATATTTATTGACATATTATGTCTTTACGGATCGCTGGATATTTTGTACTATTTATTGAAATACAAATTTAAAATTCATTAACTAAGATAACACTAGTGACAGGTTAAGCACTGAGGGGAGGGGTTTAACTTAATTTTTTTAATCTAATATAATTAAATTCAAATGTGCCATATTTTATCATGTACTAACTTTTATTTTTAATTCTAGAGCATTTAGTGCCTTTACCTTCCTCAATGTACAAACCTAGCCAATTCGCAGTTAATAATAAGAAAGAAACTGTTAATTGGCCTCCACCACCGCCCCCTGAAATGGTAGAAAGTACTGCAAAAAAAGGTGTCACCGCCTAAGCCTGACACTCCTCCTAGTCCTGTAAGTGTCTACACAAACCAAATATAGTATAATTAAATTGATTTGATTTCATGCAAATTCTTAATAAAAATATTGTTTAATCCTCATTTAGGTCAGCAACCTGTGGAACCATTGGAGCACACTGCCAATATTCGACCATAGTTTGGTAAGACTTACTTTCTTTTAACTTTGAAAGGTTAATCCTATGTGAGTTAGTCATATTGAAATGAAAAAACAGTTTATTTCTCACAAAATTCTACCGGTAAGCATAAACCGTCATGTAAATGTGAGGTATAATATATTCGTAGCGCTGCAATTGATGACTGCTGTTATGCTCACTTATGTTCCATCTAGCTAACAGATAATACTTACACATGTATTATAGGACAGTGTTTAGTATAGAAAGGTATGATAGTAATAGTCACTATTTTGGTCACTATTAATAGACTCCTTTAGTGTGACATCACAATTATTATGAAACCTACATATTACTGTCATGACACACTGGTTGCCTACACATCACACTGGAATTTGACCCTTTATGCAAATATCTATAAAAGCGACACTTTCGTGGGTTAAACAGAGTAGAATTTTATTTTATTCCTCCCTTGTATGAAATATTTAAGAACTTTCAGTTACCATTTACCATGCACAAATGGATGAAGTATCCTCCAATAGGAGTAAAGTTAAAAGTTAATAACTGCTAACTTCATCATCCTTTCAACTTGTTTGAGTCACGTTTTATAACCTAACTTTCGTATATTCAAGTTCAAATATTGTTATTATCGATTTAAAAATACGTTTTTGTGTTTATTTTGAACTATATGATTTGTCCAGAGTGTAATCATACTAATAATAGTGGATATAAAATGTGTAATTTTCCAAAGGATACCAAATTAAAAGAATTTTCACCCTTTCGTATGTTTTTACTTTCTTTGCAGAAGTCAAGTATGTCACTCATATAACCGGTTTTTGCATTTATTTTACAGGTATATTGATATGCTGATAAAACAGTGAGCTAAAATTATTTTAAATTAAAAAACTGATAAGGCTAAAAATTTTCTTAATTACCTACCTGTAGGATATTATATTCCAACAATCCAATTCAAACACAATCAAAAGGGCTTTTTGGATACAGAGGTAATAATAACCGGATAGTACCGGATTATATTATGATTGGATGAAATCAAAATTAAGATTATTTTTATAGGTGGCAAGTGAGTATGCACCGGTGAAAAAAAAACTAGGTGCAAATAGCATTTGCACCAGGTGCGGTGTATTCGGTTGCACCCCGTGGGTGTAATAAAAAATTTTAAATAACGGTTTTCTCAACGGTTGCATCATAATCTCAAAAAAATTTTTTTATCATATATCATATCAGTGTTGTGTGTTGTAAGAATTTTAAAATTATTAAAATTAAATAAAACAAAACTGAGAAATGACGAATGAGAAGTGACAAATGACAAAAGCAAGAGATAAGAAGATATGGGAGATCTTTTTAATTTCAGAGAAACATAAAGAATGAACTCTGTGCGAATTAAGGTGCAAAAACAATAGGCTATTTGACTCTTATTTTTAAATTGTCTTAAAATATTCATATCATAGTATTGGTCCACAAGAATTTTTATTTCGCTTAAATGAAATCGCCTTATAGGATAAAATAGCATTCAAAATTTCAAATATATAAATTAGCGCGAAAACACGAGCCGCCATGTCACTATCTGCTGTGACGTCATGCTTGTAGTAAACAAGCAAGCGCAAGTAACGCTCGGTATCGTTTTTTTTTATTTATTTATCATATATAATAATGAGTTCCCATCATTATACGTGGTGCTTGGTGCCAAACTGCAAGAGTGCAAGTGTAAAGACATCACAAAAGCTGATTATAAACCTGCCAGATGCTATTAAAATTAAAAAGACTTGGTTACAACTTGCCAGGAGAGACCCAAAATTATTAACGAGTAAAAGTATACTGTATTTTTGTAAGGATCACTTTGATGTAAGTACTATTTTGTCTTATACTTTCAGTAGCTTTGAACTTTACAACTAATGTAAACAAGTGAAGTCTTTCAGATATCTGTCATGTTTGAAATTTTGAGGTTATGTTGAAGATTGTCTAATAAATAATGTGAAATTACCTACATTATACACACTTTTATGAACATAAGTACCTAATTAGCTTTAAAAATTAGTAAAAAAAAAAATATTATATACTTACACAGATTCGGCAGAACAGAAATCAGGATTAGGCGCAAAGAATTTAGCCACCATTATTGTGTCAATTCTTGGCAAATTCGTACTGTCCACTTTTAAAAAAACCGCCTTTAATGATCAATTATTATAATCTTGAAAAAAACAACACAAAATTAGTCCAGATGGACACAAAGCAGTCACGATAAGATAACCGTAGGTTTTGTTTACTACAATAGTGACATCACATTTAAAACCATGATGGCGGGTAGTGTTTTGTGACTGTTTCACAGGCTAAAGAATTGCAATTTTAAAATTAAAATAATAAATCAACCTCGTATTTTTGTGAATACAAATCGATAATTTCTGATTTCTTATTTGATAAACTATCATATTCACATAATTTAAATTTATTTTTCTAGTGTCAAACACCCTATTGCACTCGGTGCATATCCTATCTCCAATGTTTTTTAAGATTTAGAAATTAAAAGATTTATATATTTATTTAATTATTTTTAACGTTTACAAAGAGTTTGGGGTTTATGTGGTTAATTATTATAATGGCCAGTATAATAACCCAAATGAAATGGCAGGTATAAAACCTCCAAATACAGATTCCACCGATATATATGATCACTCAACAAGTATGTTTAAAGAAAATATAGGTCACCTTCTAGAATCTATTACTTACATTACTAATTTAATTCTTGAGACTGGCATATTCCCAGATATGTTAAAATAGCAAAAATAATACCGCTGTTAAAATCAGGCGATCCCATTAATATTAAAAACTATAGACTAATGGCCCTACTGCCTATTCCAGCAAAAATTATTGAAAATGTGATTACACTAAATATCACAAATTTTTTTGAAAAACATGCTTAATTTGCACCTACTTAATTTGGATTCAGGAAAAATCTAAGCACATCAGATGCAGTGTTGGAGTTGATAAACTTCATAGGCGAGGTATTTGAAAATATAACCTCTATTCTCTTGGTGTTTGTTGATCTTAGCAAAGCATTTGATTGTGTTTTTTCATGACATGACAATTAAGGATCAAACAAGGTCACCAAACTCTAAATATAAAACAAACAGTTCTAGACCCAGGAAATTTAGGTATCAACATCTTGAAGATTATAACAAATACTCTGATGGTGAAGAGCCAGTAATTGGATGTAAAAACAATAAAGATCAAACAGGTGTCTTACAAACAAGAAATTAATCAAGAATTGGGGAAAAAAATCAAGACAAATAAACTGAACTTAAAAAGCCAAAGTTGAAAATTATGTATATTAGTAGTTAAGACTTGAAGGAAAATATAAATGAAGATGAGGAAGCAGAAGATACAACAATAATAGACAGAATAATTAATCAAAACCGTATTAGTAAAGACAAAGAAACTTAATTGTGGATATTGAAATGCCAGCAAAGCAAAACAACCAAGAACATAATACTGATCATGGAAGCAGATCCCAAAACACACAGCTATTTAGTTAATAACGGAACAACAGCTATAGGCTGGTCGATAGGAAGAGTATTTAATCATTTAAGTGTTGTACAGTGTTATAAATGTATGGGGTATAACTATGTTGCAAAAGACTGCACACAGGTATGTTCAATATGTTCTGAAAAGCACATGTACAAAATATATAATGCGAAAGAGGAAAAATGTATAAAATTTGTCAAGGCAAAAGAAAGGTTACATATGAATTTAAATGTACAACATTCTGCTGTAAGTAAAATATGTCCATGCTATGTAAGAACACTTAATAACTATAAAAGAAAAGTTGATTCTTACCTCATACAACAATATTGAACTGTGAACAAAATACAGATCAAGATACACATCAATCAGTAAACAATAGTTTAAAGAAAAACATAAAATATAGTTTAAAAGTTAGTTTTGTCAATATTTGGTCACTAAATACTGGTTTTGAATTGTTCCAAGATATAGTGTTAGAATACAATTTCGATATAGTAGGACTAAATGAGACATAGTTACATGCAGATCTTTCAACAAAAATTATACAAATACCAAGTTACAATCTAATTCACTCAGATCGACCAAGTCGGGGTGGAGGAACATGAGTATATTTAAAGAATCATATTAAATGCAAGAAATACTATGAAAATGATTATTTTGTAAATGGCATCGAACAACTTTGGATAGTTTTGACCATAAAGAGTAAAAAAAATAGGTCTTTGAGTTGTATATAAAACACCAAAAGCAAACTTAGAGAGCCTAAACGAGGTAGTGGATGTTTTAGAAAAAATATTCTTAGAAGTTGATTCTATTATATTGTTAGGTGACTTGAACATAAATCTATTAAATAAAGATAATATTGAGTGCCGTAAATTAGAAACAATGTTGATGGAATTTAATCTAAAGCAGATAGTGAATTTTCCAACTAGAATAATAACAAGAAGTGAGAGTCGAATAGATTTAATTTGTATAAGTGAAGATATTATAATGAATAGTTGTGATTTATGTGATTTGTGATTTGTTAAATGTAATAGACCATATGTTAGTATTCTGCAAGTTGGTTATAGAGAATGAAAATACAGATTTTGGGCAGATCTATTATCGAAATTTTAAATATTTCAATGTTGACGCATTTAATAATGATGCAGTAGCAACAAATTAACAAAATATGTGACTTAAAAGAAAAAGTAGATTGTTTATCTCATAATATAAAATTGTTTGACGATCATGCACCACACATATTTTACACCTAAACGGCCATACAAACCATATATCACTTTCACAATAAAACAAATGATAAAATTAAAGAATAAAGCACAAAAAAATATTTAAGAACTAAATTAGAAAATGACCGACATTATTATGTAGATTTAAAAAATTATTTAAGCATAGCCATTAGGAATGAGAAAATTTCATATATGAATTATGAACTAAAACAAAACAAAAATAACAGTAAAGCTCTATGGAACAACTTGTACACATGGGGTATTTACGATAAAAAAGGGAATACTATTTTAAAATAAACTGAATTTAATATCAATGAATTAAACAAACATTTTATAAACAGCTAAATAACAATGTTAATCCACATAATGTAGACTTTTTAAAAACAATCAAAGAGATAACGAGAATTTGCTAGAATTGAGGGAAATTACTAATAGTGATGTTTTAGATACAATATAAACTGTTAATGTCTGTTCACATAAGCTTTGCAGCGTTAGCCAGGATAGGGAACAAAATGCGCGCTCATGATTAGTACAGACGGCAAGCAGATATACACAAGTGCAAAGTTCTGATAGCGGTTAATTCAATTTTCATTGTTTATTTTATTTCATAGGCACGGTAGTAGTTATATAATTTTACTTTTACAGTAATTTAACTTGTCACTTGTGTCAAATATTAATATGACGACGTCATTTTCTTTATGATTGTTATAACAAGGCGATTTCTGTGCTTTTGTCGAATATGTGAGTGGTAGAAGCAGATTAATTATTGAATTAAAATGGTTATGTTTTCCCAATTGCCGATTTTTTTAGTTGAAAATTTAAAATGCTTTGTTTATTTGTTTATGTAGCTCATACAGGGATTATTTATTAAGAGCAGTGCCATATACAAACTTCAGCTCACTTGTATTTTAAAGATGCGTTTCCATCAGATATCCAACTTAAATCTATAAATCACTGTTAAAAATTTTCTGTCAGTAATATTGAAAAAAGACATAATTCATCCTCAATACCATACAGATTTAACATATAATCATATAGGCAATCAATACCGATGCGTATTTTTTTATTAATAGAAAATACGGTTTCATAAAAGCACCACCAAATAAAATGTTTGTATTTCTTTCAAAAAGAAAATAGGCATTAGTATTGCCTGTAGTTTTATATATTAAATCCATATGGTATTTACGATGAATCATGTCAAGTTCTCATTTTTTCGTTCTCATCAATAGAAACATTTTAATAGTGATTTAAAGTTTTCTGTTGGTTATCCTTGCGACGAAGGCGTGTTAACGCCGCCTTAAGAAGAAATAACTTTAAAATCAAAAATTATTTATTTTAATCTCATTTTTAAAAACATCAAGATATTGATATTGTTTTATTCATAATAGTTTTTACACAATTTGGAGTTAGTAATATAATAATATTTTGTTATGTTTTATTTCTGCAGAATAACCGTCATTTTACATCACTAAGTATGTCGATTTTGAAAAAAAAAACTAATTTAGTTATTTACGTAAATTATTTTAACGTAAAATGCGGTTAAGTAGAAAAAGGTCAAAATCATCAAAGTAAGCGAATCATCTTAAAATGTTGCATACAAGTATAACTTATTAATCTGAATATCTTTCCTTACTGACGTTTTGCTGTCTTTACAGAAAATGTACATTACATAACAAGAAAGTAGTTTTTGCTTAACTACCATGGCCTAAACAAAGGTACACCAAAAATTTCTTTTCAGATATCCAGCGCTGAACCCTCCAATTGCAAAAAGAAAATCTAAAATTTGAAGTCTATATCACCTATTGCGAACTCAATCGAGGGACACACTGTATATGTATATTTTTTTGTTCATTATTTATTTTTACGTTTTTTGTTTTCATTCCTTGTTGTGGTATAGGTTTTTTTAATATTCAGTTATTGTTGCTTTGTGTAGTAATTATTATTATAATTTTTTTTATATTCTTAACTGTTTTAAAAACTGACAGTGTTTTTGTTGCATTTTATTTAGTTTAATTTTTTTCAGTTTATGGCAATTTTTAGTTATTTTATATATTTTCATGAGGTAATAATTATTTTAATCAATACTTACTTTGATATGATACATATATTTATATTTTAAATGATTCGCCTTTCTCTTATTTATTCATCTGCGTCGTATTTGCGACGCCTCTGGCAGAACAAGTTAGATCACGGCAACTCGTAAGCTGGTCTTGTTTACGATGTTTCTGTCAATCAGAACTAGCGTGCCCATGAGTACCCCCCCCCTACCACAATTTTAATATGTTGGGTCTGTGACTCACTAGTAATCAGTGAAGTAAACACTGATTTATTTATAATACAAACTGACTGTGCCTACACAATTGTATCTATAGCCACAATAGGCCTGCTGATGGCCGCAGTGAGGGTCTACTGAGACCCACTCACAACAAACCTAACACTGAATTGTGTACGGATTTGCCCATTCATAACTATGTTTTCAAGGTAAAAGCTACTACTGCCATTAACTTTAGTAATAATATAAATAAATACTAGTCTCAGTGACCACTGACCATTTATAAAAAAAGCAATATAAGGATGCTTATAATTGCACCAGGTGTAATGCATTAATGCACTCTCTTGCACCCATTTGGATGCAAGGAGTAATAATTTCGACGAACCTAGTGCAAAGGTGCAAAAACAATTGCACACGATGTATACCCCACATCTGATTTTTATCCAATGTAAACCAATTGGTTAAAACCACTGGTTATCCAACCACATATCAACATCCACCAATACCATTCATCAGTTTTTTTTGTTTCATATTTGCGAAAAGCAAGAATAATTTATAAACAATTAAGTTAAAATGAAAATTTTTAAATATTCAACTTCAAACAAAAAAGAAAAATAAACATTTTTTATAATCCAAAAAGCCAAGGCATATCTCTACGATAATATAATTACAATGAGTTAAATTTTATTATTTTTCTACTCTACTACTTATATATCTAGTTTGGAACACCTTTCTCAAACAACTATTAATACCCTCCAAACTATAGTACATATAACTTAATAATAATTTTCCAGGTCTTTATATTCATAAAAGTATATAATAATTACATCAGACCAAAGAAGTGAAAAATACATTTGCTAACTTGTAAAAATAAGAAAATTATAAAGATTTACACAAGTCTACTTTAAAATGTTCTGCGCAGGCGGCCATACGCCTATAGTCTTTGATCGCTCATCCGTGACTGACTGATATACAGCAGAAAAATAATAAATATAACAAGATAGATTTATTGGGGTTCAAAATAAAACAAAGAAGGTTTAGTGCCATATTTCCCAAAAAAGAAACAATTATGCAGCTACGAACACGTGTTTCCGCGGAGTTATTGCCCCTCATCAGCGTAGGCCCCCCATCAGGCCCCAAATTGGACATGGAACAGAAGACACTAATGAGTACTGTGTACTGTACTTTCCAGCCTTATTTTAGTTCTTGTTCCTGATCTATCCCATCGTAGATCCAATTCCTTAGCTACACTACGCTATGAGGGGCAATAACTCCCGAAACACTGTCCGAGCTGCATAATTGTTTCTTTTTGGGAATATGGCACCAAACCTTCTTTGTTTAATAATAAATATTTAACTCATTGTAACGCCTTAACTATTCATCGTAGAGATATGGTGGCACGGACTTTTTTGAAGGGGCAATTTAACGCTCTATAAAAAATGTTCTCCAGCAATTTTTCTCTATCTTTGCTCGTTTTCCCAGCGTTTGAAGTTGAATATTCAGAAACATCGAATTTTCATCATTTTCCCCCACAACTTTAATTGTTTATAAATTAAATTCTTGCTCATATAACGTGACGGCAAAATTGACCATGAGAATTCAAAAACATACTGAATCGAATGGTATTGGTCGGGAATGGTTGGAAATTATCGTTTTGAAAACCCCTTAATCTTCTTGACTGGTATATATAACGTTACTGCTCTAAAGTTTTTTTTTAAAGCAAAGAGGTTAGTCACAAACTAATTGACATGTGCAATTTGTTTTTCACAAATTGTAATTCCTATTGGTGCATACTAGATCCGTTTTTAATCTGTTAATTTATTATATCAATAATAGTTTTTCTAATGTGTTGAACATATTCTTAAAACATTTGCTCCAAGGTAGAATAATTAGGTTGCATAATTATGTGATGTCACAACTAATAGAGTCCATTTAGAGTTGTAAAAATCAAACCATTAGTAACACAAATTTGTAGTGCACATATAAATCGTGGTTTTATACTTGCATAACAATTTTCAAAACAGTGCGTTGTGTTATTATAATATTACATCAAAATATCGTATAATGAAGTCATCCCTGGCATGTACCTAAAAAAATCCTCTGTCTAATAAATATACCTACCTCTATTGGGGGATTATGGATTGATGTTAAAATTATTTTTGTATTGCCAATTTTAACCTCCACCATAACACACTTAAATTTGAGGTGTATACAATATCATTTCTTGTTGCAGAATTTGTCAATACAAATGCCAATTGCACACAATCCAAAGTTGTTAGGTAATCCAGAAAGTTTGATTTCTCCTGCCCGATGTTTACTGCCTGCAAATAGAAACCCCTGGAGTACTGTGGCTTCTTCAATTGCCGCTCCAGATCCAACAGAATTACCAATGCCAGATAAATTAATGTCAAAAGGTAAACTTTTAAACATTTAGGATATAAATAATAATGATGATTACATAATTATAATATTTATAAGTTTTTATCATATAGAAAACTTTTTTATTTATCTAGGTGGTGCTATGTCTGACGATTCAGCAGATTCAGGAGTAAATATCAAATTAGACAACTCTCCATCTGATAATGAAAATGATATGTCTACTGAAAATCGATTATTTGGTGAGTGTAACATTATACAACTTATTTATAGCTTCCTTGTATAGTATCGGCAAACTTTATAGTAGATGACAGCCATGATACATCATCTAATACATCATCCCTCTATTATAAACATTGCAAATTCTATAGCAGTTCTTCTAAATAGCCTATGAATGAATGAATGAATAATGAATGAAGGAAAATTGGTCATTTTTAAATCGAAACGTTAAACAAATTCCAAATGGCTTCAAACAGCTCTTACAATCTTAAATTGTAGTATAAGATCAAATATACTGAATTGGTCCCGAAGGTCTTGCAGATCCTTGATATGTGAAAAACAAATAACTAGCCAAGAAAATTAAAATATAAATAAATTTATAAATAAAATTACAGTTAGGCAAAAACTACAAAAAATCTTACAATATAAAAAGTAATGTTGTTAGAGTTCAAAGTATTAAAAGTTGTGCAAGATAGTTGTTTTGACCTTGAACGTATGTCGCAGTAATTGAAGTGATTGCCAAAGTTTTTATAGAGATGTGTGTATGACAATCTATGATGTATGTATGTTTTACACGTAAAAAGCTTTTAACAGTATCATTCCTAATTTTAAAACATGGATCTAGCACAATTTAAAGTCAAAAAAATTTATATCTATTCTAATAAATATTAATACCCCACCTGTGTGTCTCGACATAGAATCACACCTCACTAGATTATACTGATATAACTGTAGCTCAACATCATAAATATCTGCGGTGATTCTTGATTCACTTAATAATGTTATAGCAGGTTTATAACAGTTAATATTGACAATAAGCTCAGATTTATTAGACAAAAAAACTTTGAATGTTTAAGTACAGTAATCCATGTTAATATGATATATTAGGATATTTTAATAGTTTTTTTGAGAACTTAAATTTTTATTAACTATAGTAGGTCTATTATTTATAAATTTTTTTGTTTTATTATGATCCCCGTTTGCAATTAGCTCATTTAATTTGTTTTTTATTTCTTTAAAGTATTGAATCTGTTTTTAGTTTGATCGGCAAAAATTGAAATTCCTGGTATGCTAATGTTCCTTTTATTTTTTAATATTGTAATCGCGTCCTCTTTACTTTTTAACACAACTTTAATTAACCTATTTTTGTCATTAACAAATTTACCAACACGAAAGACTAAAGCTTTTGATAGATCTACATTTATATCTTTAAATATATTTTTGACTGTTAAAAATATATTAAAATATATTAGCAATGTGCCAAACTCCGCCAGGATGTATTAATATAAATAAGACGTTAAAAAAAAAGTAATAATAATATTTAATAGTGTTTCTTGGACATGGTTTATTAATGCATCACCAGAGAACTACAATTAACACATTTTTTTTAAAACACAGTTACGGTTAAAAATGTAAGGAAATAATGTAATTTAGCCATAACTGTGTTTCAAAAAATATTAGTTGTAGTTCTCTGATGATGATTTAATAAATTTGGTTTCGGTACTTTTATAAGTTTATTTGTGATATTCGCCGGAAACCCTGGGGGGTCTGTCCCTCATCTCCCCGTTGGTACGTCACTGCCAACGGCAAAGACGGTTTTGTAAAAAGTTTGATCACCTCGTCTGCTTCTTAAGCCGTGTAAGCAACGCGTGTCGTGCGGTATTTGGTGCGTTAGGACACCACGTCCGTTGTTAATAGAGAGCTGAGAGTGGACATGGCAATGCAAGGTAGCCATTTTTTTTTGCAAGAACATTTTTTTATTACAACCTACAAACAATTTTATAAAATATTAATAATTTATTAATTAATAGTATTTTTATATTTTCTGCAGTTGCAAATTAACAATTATCATCTCTTTGGGTACTGTAGTATTTGTTTGAAGAACATAGTTTTTATTTTCTCAACTTGCCAGCCACATCAAATATATTTAGGAAATCAAGTGGTGAAGAGTTTAAACTATTTAATCATATATTAGTTTGATAATTAATGGACTCTTAAAACAATGCTGTTTTAGATTACTTTTTGTAGAAGACAGCTTATTAATATTTTTGAAACAGCCATAATTCCTCGTAGTGTATAGTGTTGTAACTTACATTACCCGTACTTATTTTTTATTGCATTTATTATATTTTGTTGACTGATAAAGGTTTTCTAACAGTTTTTCAGATCATAATATAAAAATTTTCCTATTTAATTTCATTAATATTTATAATTGACATTCTCTGTTTTTAATGAAACCCTTACTGAAAATTTCTTTTTCGATTTATTTGTACTACGAACTAACAACCAGCTACAGATGATTGAGACATAATACAATTTTTAAAATTGAATTTTTTAGAATTGGATTTTCTTTAATATTCAGTTTAAAGTTGAATTCTAGGGTGAATATTGTACCAATTCTACACCATATCGAATCTGATACTAAAAGTAAAGCAACAGGTACTGAGGCTAGTAGTTGTATGGGTAACCAGACCAGTAAAACAACAGTTTCGCCCATCTTCTAGTGGCTTATATGTTGGCTTAAAACACAGAAGCTATACAACCTTGGTTGAGTTTGTATAGTGGACATACATCCTTTGGAGGAGATGTAAAGCAGGCAGTCCCTTATGTTAATATGTTAGACACGTTAAAGATCTCTAATCTTTGACATAGATAAGGTTTGGCAAAATTCCTAGGTTGTGGGTAACTCGTCTCCTGGCGTTGGTCATTAAGCCCATGTAGCAGAAATAGGCCGACGTTAAATAAATGATAAAAATAGTTGAATTTGAACCCACTGTCCATATTATAATTCATTGTGTATCCGTAATATTTTTTACAATAAAAGTAAATGAATAAATAAAATTTTTTTAAAATACATGCCTTATACAATTCAAGCACTGTACCAGATGAAAACTAAGGAAATTTGAAAAACAAAAAGAATCCTCACTGAAGTTATATTAATTCGTCATTACTGTTGGAAAGCTGGTAAAATTGCGAATAGTATTTGTTTTTAGTATTTTTGTGATAAAATATAAATATATATTTATATTTTTTTTTTTTTTTTTAATAGATGATTTGAGTAAAACAGTTAAACTTTCAGTAATATAAACCCATGATTTTTCTTTGATAAATCAACTTTTTAAAAAATATTTATAATTATGATAAAGATATAAAATTAAGAGATCTAACATAGGATTTTCTACAAACAAAAATATATAAACATATTTTTTTTGCCTCTACCCCATTCCGGCACCAAACGATTTTTATACAACCAAATCAAATTTGATTGTTAGGAGTCATTTAATGATTTCCAATAGCTAAAACATTTTAAACTTGAAGTGCCAACGAACTATAAGGCTTGTAGGGTGCGTTTTATACTCTACTATAATATATGTAGTACTGGTAATACATTATTAACAGACATTTATTTCAGGAGGTGCGAAGAAAAAGAAACCCACATTTGCGACGTTTTTAAATTTCAATAATTAGACCAAAAAAGATGCTAATTTTCAAAAAAAAAAAAGGTCGTATAAAACAATAGGTTATTTTAAGTTCATAATTGTTTTTAAGGACTTTTTATGTAATTTCTATCACTAAAATGAAATTATTGTGTTTTAAAAATTTTAAAAATAAGAAATATATTATATTTTTTATATATCTATTTAAGAGATAACTTTTGTTATTTTATAAATTTTAACAGTACATCAAGTCCTTAAAACGATGTTTAGGTAACATTTTATTAGAAATCGCTCATATCATTTTATACATCATTTTTGTTCTCTATTAATTTAAATATTTTATAGTAATTGTAACATCATGTTTTACCATAAAAAAAGATTAAGAAGATTTTTTATAACATTCCTGTTATTTGTTTATTGTCTGTGATGTATATTATTTAGAAATAAGTTAATTTTATTGTTAAAAGTTGGTAATATTGTCCTGAAATACCAATAACATTTTCTTAAAAAAAAAAAAAACTGTTTCTATTTCTCTTATGCACACTTAATACTGGATAATGTTGCCAACTTAAAATTTATATGTATTAATTGTACTTTTATTTTGTGTCCTGTGCATTGTGATTAATTTGTTTTTTGTGAAAACAATTTAATGATCTTTTTTGCAATATTTTTGTAATAAGTTATCTTTTACAGTTTAATGTAATTATTTTTATAATACCTATGACTATGTTTTGTAAGTATAGAATTTAAGAAAAATATTTTATCTGTACTTAAATAGGTTTTAAAAAGATATTTTGCCAAATGTACACATGTGAGATTGTTAAGAATAAATAAATAAATTTGTACTTTTTCAAATATAGTTTTAATACCCACTCATTTGTTTGGAATATTTAAATTTCATTAAATTCACTTACTGTCCTCAGTTGATTTCATTTACCTTTTTAGTAATGTGCAATCATGGTACTCAGTCCCCCATCAAATATTCAGGCACAGTAATTTATGTGGTGTTATTTTATGTTTTAATTAATCATCCGACACTATCATTGCGTTCTAAGTATACGAGTATACCTTCGTACTGGTATCAACGGAGTTGGTTTAAATAGTGTACAACTTTGTCAACTATTTATTTATTTAGGTACTTCCTGGAAAAACGTTTCGAAAACTTTCTAATTTCAATATTTCATCCTAGATAGTGTTAAATATTGATACAAGATTATTATCAAAACTTCTAAACAATGTAAATTTTTCTCACTTTAATAAAAAGTGATTCTACAAACAAAATAAAATACATGCCCTAAAAAATATCAAATAAAATAAAAAAAATTAAAATGTTAAGGAAGCCCCCGTCACGAGCAAGGCAATCTCCCAATCTGTTATGTCATTCCTGACATTTAATAATGTGTTGGGCATAATGTTTTGAAAAACATCTGAGAATCTCACTCATAACTCTTCCAAAGTATTAGAACTATTTTCAGTCATAAATCGCTGATTTGCAATACTCCCAAAAAAAAGAATCATTTGGTGTGACATCTGGCGACCTGGTTAGCGAAACGAGATACGAGTAATTTTTCGGAAAAGAAACTGGGGAAATTCCTGGGAATATTCTCAGTAAATGTTATGTATTTCTGATATTTTTAATAACAGTTTAATATTATTTAGTAAAATTAAGATTATTTATCACAAGTATTTTTGTTTATTTTTACATATAAATCTCTTGGTACAGCCTGTATAGTTTAGTTTAAATATTTGTTGAAGCCGGTTATTTAAACCTCCGAATTGTTATGAGCAATTTTTTAACGAATTCAATCAATACAAAAATAATTCTTAATAATATTGCCAGTTAAAGAATTAATTAACGAAGGGAAATTATTCATTATTTTGACCTTTAGGCCAATTCTATTATTTTTTCAACATATTTTTTAATGCATAAATTATATTCATTTTTAAATTGTCAGTCAAAAGCTCAAGATAGTAGTATCCCAATATTCAACAAAAGACCAACTTGACTGCTAAGAGGATAATTATTTTCCAGTAATTTATTTGTATTTTTCTCTGCTTTATTGGCAGTTGAATTTTTATTTGAAATATAATTTTTACTTTTTTTAGGCACTTAGTAAAAATCCTGCTAGCCGTTTTTCATATTTAATTTTGTATATCCATCGCATGTCTGCGGACTTGGAACATTATTACTTTATTTACTGACTTCCCCCAATTTTTATTTAAAACATGGTTTTTACTATTTTAAGTACTTCATAAAAATTCTTCTCACTATTTTCTATATTTAATTTTTGAATGTTTATTATAAAGTTTACTGACTTCTAATAAATTTTCAATTTTAATCTGTTATTTCTTACCGTAATTTTATTTCAACGAATAAAAACACTTTATAAAATTGTTAGTGTCTTATTCTTATTTCTGATTTAGTTTCTAACCTTTTTCCCGCGGCTCCCCAAGGTTTTGTTTCTTCCCTCTAAACAGGCACTGGCAAACCACACAATACCACCTTAACTTTGGGTGTCACATGCTACTCCTTTTTCCATAAAGGAAAATAGAACATAACACATGTAAAAAATTAGTTCCTAATATTAAATGCAAGTTTTTGGCTAAATACCTAAATATTTCTCCACCTTTAGTATGAACACCATAATAATCACGATATATTCTTTCTCGTGTGAAATGACGTATGCAATTAAAAGTAATTGATTAGTGTTCCTACAAAATATTCCAAAAATTAGTAGATATTTTCTACACAACTTTTAGATGTTTTTGTAAAACAGAGAATTGTCACTCTTAGCTTATCTACAAAGATTAAACAGACATTTATCTAATGTTTTGAAATTTCTGCCTATACCGTTTTACATATATTAAATAATTCGAGGGTACTATATCCAATTTATACCTTTTTTAGCTTTTGTTACATACTCAGAACAAATATAAACTACTTGCCTTTAAAAAAAGTTTTCCAGCTTTTGACTTTGCATTACTCAAATTAAAATGAGCATAACGATATCATATTACAACATTGAAAAAAATAGTTCATCTTGCTCCATTCTGTGTACTCTTTTTCTGTTTCAAACAAGAGGATCACACTAGTGAGCCACTAACAGAAATGTGCTCCAAACTCATCAAAACCTTATATCCTTTACAGCGCTGTGTAAAATGTTCCAATAAGAAAAAAGAAATATCAAGATAATACCTACCACAAATAATATTTAGACAATATTTTAAATTTTATTGTAACTTCTACGTTAAATTATATTTTACATTACTACTTAGTCATCTTAGTCATTTCAAACTAACAAAGTAACTACTTAATAAAAAAAGGCCGAGATTGACTTCAATTAGACTTAACTCCACAGCCAACAGGGCCATGCCGGCGTTCCCAAATTAAACGATGTTTTTGCTTCATATATGCTGTCTTTGCATTGTGATATGCCCCTAAATCACCATCTGAAAAAATAATATTGATTTTTAGCAAAAATTAGCAAAAAACTTCTACTCACATTTAATAAACCAGTTAGTAGCTGCTTCTTCATATTGTCTATAAAGTGGTGTGCATTTTTCTGCATCTGGAGATTCGTACATTACGCAATCTTCAAATCGTTTCACGTAAAATTGATAATATTTCACTATCAACTTGTCTGAAATGATTACATAACCATTAGTGGTTTGACTAATTTTAAATTTCATTGTATTACTTATCTCGTCTGTACTGAATATTAGCTTCATATTGACAAATTATATCATCTGTGTAACATTCATCTATTGTAGCCACCCTACGGAATTTTTGATGATACCATGGGTAGCTTTGTTGATTTGGTACCACTATTTTCTCTGAAATTAAAATTTTATTTTTTATGGGGGCCAATTACATAATTTTTAAAATAACTAATAGAACAATATTTAAATAATTATTTTACAAAAATTTTAAATATTGAGGTTAGGAAAGAATTAATTACCTCTAACCCAAGTAGTTGGGGCGTCTAAAATAGCCCCAACAGAAGTAAAGAATTTTTCTATAATATTTCTAGATTCTGCTTCCGGCATAATGACGAATTAAATTTAAAAAATGTTTGAAGGAAAAATAAAAATATCACAAATGCAATGTCACAGATGTCAGTTTCCATGTCACAGAGCAATTATATTTTATCAATAGAAGCCATAGAACAACTATATCACAAGAACAGTACAAAGGTCCGTTCTTTTCGCTTATTACACTGATTAATTATACAGATGAAAATTTACTGTGATTGGTCATTTTCAAATCTGAGTTTTACAGTGATCGGTAACTGTAAAAAGTGTTATACATTGCAGAAGCAAGGACAGAACAAACAACAAACAGTACATTCGTGAACACAGGTCACGAATTTCTTACTATTATCTGCATATTCAATTGGAATTGCTCTACCTTGAGAAAATGACATGCATATATCTATTATAGGTGCGTAAGGTTGGAAATTACTGCTGGATTGAAATGTTTACTTCTTTTCTGATTATTTTGCACTTCCGCAGTTTGCCGCTGTTCTATGGTTCACCGCATAACATTTCATCTTCGACATGATCGAAACATTTCATTATGAATGTTCCGATACGAGGCAAAGTATCGATACTGTCGGATCCCAAGGTATCGATCCATCGAAATATTGCAAACCAATGTATCAATACTCCCAATATTGATACATTCGATATTCGATTTGATATCTGGAATATAAGTAAATAAAAAAATGCTCTCATTTTAACAAATATGTGTTTGCTTATTAGTCCATATGATACCAGTGCAAAAATGCGTGGTTTCGGGTTTCTGCCCGCTCTTTGTCAGTAGGTTGAGGGAGAAAGGGTTGAACTAGGGGTCATGTCATAACACTCATAGCTCGAAGTCCGTAAAGGAGTCGAACTTCGGGAGCGGTCATGTGACTTGTTAAATTCAAATTGAAATTTCACATCGGACTTTTAAATTCCACTATTTGCTGTCCATTTGATACATATTTTAAGTTGTCCTAAAAAATCCAATAATACTTTAAACAACATTTTTTGTGGTCACTTTCTTTTGAAAATCTAGATACTGTTTAAACGTGGTTTTTTTGAAGTTAAGATACTATTAACAGCATTTTTTTTTTTTACAAAAGGGTTAATATGCAAAAAAGTGTTTTGCAAATTTTGTTTTTCGAAGATAATGTAATATCAGAACCATTTGTCCAAAAGAAGTTTTTTTAGTCTAAAAATGTTTGTATGGCTCTTAAATGAAAATTTTTGCACATTAAAGTTTTTTTATGTAGGCGTTTTACCCCATTCACCCCCATATTCACTCCGTGTTTTAGCAAACAAATTTTCAAATTAACCAAATTTACCTATATCTGTAATTTGCTTTAAATATACTAAAATCCATGGTCTCCCGATAGCATATAAGCATTCCTTACAGTCATGCAAATGGCAGTATTTCTAGCAATTTTATTGGCCGCTTTAAGATAGCCGCAGGGCATGCGCAGTTACATGACATTTTAAAGTATTAAATCCTTTTGGAATCATTTGTATGCTAAGAGCTCGTTAGACGATAGAGAAGATACTCGCGTGGCGCGGTAGATCCAGGGTGCGAATCACAAACTTGTTATTATTTTTTTTTAATAAGTATTTTTTAGTTCGTTAGTAAGATTTATATGAAGATTACATTTTTTCCTTGCCCTTTATTACATTTTTCTCCTTGCCCTTTAACTTATTATTTTTTTAAAATAAGTATTTTTTAGTTCGTTAGTAAGATTTATATGAAGATTACTTTTTCCTTGCCCTTTATTACATTTTTTCCTTGTCCCTTTATTATAGTTTGTTTATTTTCACGGTGCCAAATTCCCCTTTAAAAATGATATCTGATGAGCACGCCATGCCGTGGCCTTGAAACGGCCAATGAAATTGCTAGAAATACTGCCATTTCCGTATGACTGTAAGGAATGCTTATATGCCTCCCGATAATTCTTCAAACCGTTTGAAATCGGTCCGAGCTCGAAATTAAATCCATACTAAATCTAAATCAGTTAACTTGCCGGTGAGGAACACTAGTAGACAGAATTCCCCATTATTTCGTTTTGTCAGTGTTTTGTGCATGTCGAGAACAGTTTAAAATCGTTTCTGATTGCTGTTGGAACAAACCAAGAATAGTTTTACTATTCTTGGGAACAAACTCATCGGTTGTGAGTATTGAAATAACGCAGACTTCTGTTATGAGGACTATTTCTAGCAATTTCATTGGCCGTTTCAAGGCCACGGCATGGCGTGCTCATCAGATATCATTTTTAAAGGGAATTCGGCACCGTGAAAATAAACAAACTATAATAAAGGGCAAGGAAAATAAAGAAACTATAATAAAGGGCAAGGAAAATCTTACTAACGAACAAAAAAATACTTATTTAAAAAAAAATTATAATAAGTTTGTGATTCGAACCCAGGACCTACCGCGTGCTAGTCGAGTATCTTCTTTATCGTCTAACGAGTTCCTTGCTGACAAACGATTCCAAAAGGATTTAATACATTTTGATATGTCATGTAACTGCGCATGCCCTGCGGCTATCTTAAAACGGCCAATGAAATTGCTAGAAATAGTCCTCATAACAGAAGTCTGCGTTATTTCAATACTCGCGATCGTGTGTCTGATTGGACATTTGACGCAAAGAAGTTGAAAATATTCAACTTCTTGGAGCGAGTCTTCGACCATAACACTAAAACTAAAAAGTTTCATGGTCGAGGGAGCGAGTTACCAATCAAAAACAGGCGACGCGAGACGCAGGAAGTAAACGAGGTCCGTAAAACTCCTACGGACCGCGGGAAGTAAAAAGTTGTTAGAACCACAGAACAGATAAAGCGTGAGAACGTAGCTTCAGAGAGAAAGGAGAAAAGTGATTTTATCTGTTCTGTAATGATATTTTGTACCATAGATAATGAGCGCGTTTGGCGAATGCAACTGGTGAAAATTAGCCCTCAACCCGTTTTGTTATTTGTTAACAGGTGTAATTTCGTTGAACTCAAGATATTGCCTATGCTGATTAGAAAAAACGTAAAATTTGTCGATGTCTATTTTGAGCCGCAATTTCCAGTTAGCGCATAGTTAACCGGATCGTTTAGCGAATTGCTGCCGCTCAACCTCCCCACAGTCCCAACTGCGTCCAACTGTTGTGTTTACCACAGAACAGAAAAAGATGTTTACTAAACGCGCCCATTTCTGTACCAGACAAAGAAAATTTTAATATTGTGCTTTGTGTAATTAATATCTGTGAAAGTAACCTATAATTCTGAATGAAATATATTTGTTTTAAAAATATTAAAATTTACCTTTTACAAAGATTATGAATACTTTGAAGTCATTAGGTATACCTACTTACAATGCTGTATATAATTCATTATTTCCAAATTTATTAAAGAGGACTGTTGCATATAAAAGTGCACTGTCCTTAAATAATTTGTATCCCAACAGCTCTTTAAAGCTCACCACTCTTTCATTGGTAAATATGCCTACATTGAATTATATTTTTGTATTGCATTATTACTTGTAGCCGCCAAAACATGGAAATGAGAAATTTAGTGGTTATATTCCTATAGAAGAACTCGATATTACATTTAGTAGAAGTTCGGGGCCTGGAGGTCAAAACGTAAATAAAGTTAATACCAAAGTTGATGTCAGGTTTCATTTGCAATCTGCTAAGTGGCTCAGTGATGAGATTAAGGAAAAATTGTCTGAGAAGGTATATAACATAGCTAAATTTCAGCGCTAGATAGAGTTGCTCGATTTCACAAAATTGTTTCTATTTTTAACACGCTTTTATTAGCTTCACCTGTATGTTTGTTTGTAACCGACTCTTTGGACTCGACTTTGACCCACTTTAAACGGACAGATTTAATTGAAACTTTGTACACTTACGAAGAACCGGTAACAATACAATAATTTGATAAGTTTATATCATTATCCGGATCAGGATCGTCAGTCCTTTCCTCACGTATCCTCTGCGTGAGAGCAAGAGGCTTAATATTGTAAGTATATTCCGTGATTCTCAGTTCGGTCGTTGGCCGGCGGGCAAGTCTTAGTGGACGCGAAACGACGGACTCCTCGGGCGTGAGTTCAAATCCCATGGCTGAAATTAAAAAAATGTTTTTTTTCAGAAATACCTATCTGTTGGATCGTAATATGTTATAATATCAGCATCAATAAGCAATATAAATATAGTTTAAAAAATCTACAAAACACGCTTTCATAGCACATCAAACTAAAAAGTGAAAAATAAATATAGTTTAAAAAAACTAAAAAACATGCTTTAAAAGCACATCAAACTAAAAAGTGAAAAATAATTATTAATATAAACTGAAAACAATAATGAACGAAAAATACTAGTATTATTGTGAAAAAAGTGTGGGTTGCTCGATATACGAAAAATATGGCACAAAGCGCCCCCACGCTTTTTCTACAATAATACTAGTATTTTCGTTCATTATTGTTTTCAGTTTATATTAATAATTATTTTTCACTTTTTAGTTTGATGTGCTTTAAAAGCGTGTTTTTTAAGTTTTTTAAACTATATTTATTAACATAAAATTTCACATGTCGCTTTAATTATAAGGGGATCAGAAGTAATAGTATTGGGTGTCACATATAAATATAAAACATTAAAATATAAATTATAGTTGAATCCTTTTTTAAAATTACTTTCTAAGTAAATATTTTTCATCACTTTAGCATTTTACCATAAACTTATGGATTCCAGTGTAAAATTAAGTTTATATGTTGATATAAGAAATAAGCCATATACAAGTTATCGTGTGTTGGTATTTATTATTATTTGATTATTTATTGCAATTTATTTAATTTTAATTTCCTATATTTGGTAAAATTAGAAAGGGCACAACACCTGAAAAGTTTTAGCTCAAAGGAGTGCTTAATCTATAAACAACCTAGGAGGATAGAAAATATGAAATTTTGCTAAAATTCATGAAAAAGTTTTTTATTGGGACTCGACCACTGTTCAGCCATTGTGCAAGAGAAGAATTTAAAAAAACAGGTACATGTTTGACGTTTTTTATGACACGCCTTATTTTCTTGTTTCCATGGCAATCTTTGCTTAAGTCTAATACTTAAGAATTAAATTTCTGAATGATTGCAAAATTTATGAAAAATATAAAAATACGCATATTTTGGAAACTCAGTATCTAGGGGTATTTTTTTGATTCTGAACAACTTTTCTTAATAATTTTTTTGCTGTATCTCTGACGCTAAGTAAAATATAGAAAAATCACATTTTTAACTGAACTAAGTGGGTTGGTGTGACAATTGAAAATATATTAAAAATCATAAAAAGATGCTCCTTGAAGTTTCATAACAGAAAAATTTTAAATCGATCTGTCGAATAATAACCGAAATATCAAGGTGTGTCCACTTGAGACGGGACACACTGTAGTTTTTGAAAAAAAAAGTCTTGATTCACACAGTTATTTGGGAAATTGCATTATTTAATAAAATTAAAAATGCAGATTAAAAAATGATGCTTAGCTTGAGCCCAGAAAGAATAAAGATTATTTGATAGCAGCTTACCAGTCCTTTTCCATTTTATTAAATAATGGAATTTCCCAAACAACTGTGTAGATTGAGATTTTTTTTTTCAAAAACTCAGTTGAAAAGAAAAACTAAAAGAGATAAAGAAGAGTTTCTAAATGAATCAAGCCTTTCGGGGTACATTTTTATATGATAAAATTCAGGTCCATTAAAAGTTCGAATAAAAGAATAAAATGAGGATTGCTAATTTCACCCATTTTACCAATAAGGGATGATTGAAGAAACATCCTTTAGAAGCGTTTCTATTAGTAGAAAAACTGTAGCAAAATCGTTTTTTATCTTTTTCCGAATTTGACAGAAAAATTAAAAAACCTAATTTTATCCCCCATCTTTGGAGGGGCGTAACTTTTTAACGAAGCATTTTTGGACACATACCTCCATAAGAAACCTTTTTCTTATTTTGAGGTTCTGAATTTGTTTGTCCAGTGAATCCTGAAATCCTATACAGGGTAAGTCAACAAATCGATGTCGTTTCTGGTTAAACCAGAAGTCAGCTCTGGAAGTTCTTATGTTTCATGTAACTACTAGATGTATCACTATTAAATCCATGTATAATACGAGCTCAGAAACATCATTTGGCCCATTTGAAATTTCCAAATGTTCTTCATATATGGGCGCTATTGAAACAGGAAAAAAATAAATGATTGATATGAACGACTTTTATACTTTATTCTAAATAATATGATTAACACGAGTGAAATTTTTTATACTATAAACTACAAATACAACAAAAGCAAAACAATAACAAACTAACTGTGAATCGTATTAATTGGCCCAAATGAAAATCTCGTCATATCATTGGCCCAAGTACATCTACAAATGAATCACCAATTGTGTTACATCGCCCTTTCTCTTTATGACAGCTTTAATACGTTTTGGCATTGTTTTTACTATGAATGAGGAGCATATTTCTATCGATCTATCTTTTAATTCTGAAACACTTCTATCCTGCCTCACTCTCAATTTCTTTTTCATAACATGCCACAGTGTCTTAATTAGGGATAAGTCAGGGCTGCTGAAGGTTCAGTCTAGTAACCTATAATATTTTATAAAACCGATTTAATATGATAAATCTACATATATTGCAACTAGATCAAACATTACGATTCTGGGCCAGTATACAGGATGCCAAAATTTTCAGTACATTATTTTTTTCCACTCCTCGTATATTTAAAATCTGACAAAAGTTTTCTCAGCAGATTTGGTATCTATGGTAGAAAGTGTATATTAGTAGTTTTGAATTTTTTGTTTATCATAATAATGCCAGAAAATCCTGTATTTACTTTAAGTGAATCACCCTGTACGTATCTTAAACAATTTAAACTTGATATAGTAAGTATATTTTGTTCTACAGCTATCTCTGTAACATAATTTATACAATACTCGTATTGCTTTCTTTTGTAATAGGTGTTGCTGTGCATCTGGTGTTGAACCCTAGTAGAATACCAATATGATGCTGCACTGGGAAAATTTGCTGTTTGCAATTTTTTACCGATTCAGTGGTGTAGTTGGCTAGCGTGTGTGATGGTAACTAGAAATCTAATTATCGTAGCTGCGGGTTCGATTCCCGCCACCGGCACTGGAAATTCGGTGGGATTGGTTGTATGTCCACATTTTTTCTAAGTATAACCTTCTAGACAAGTTCGGCTTTGGAATCAGGTGTTGTCTAATTTCTGTAGTATTTAATATTATTGTTTACAGTTTGTTGAGTTGAGATATCAATAATTAGTATTCTAATTGTATACAGGGTGATCTTTAATTACATCGAGAACATTCAGAAAATGATTCCTGAAACTATTTTGAGACCGAAAAGTTAAAATGAAGTTTTGTCCTTCTTCGTTTCAAAGATAATGTTGATTATATAAAAAAAAACAAGATTTTCTTTCCTTAATATCTCTGAAATGCCTTTTTATGAAACTCGATGTGCATAAGGAGTAATTAAGAGATTTATTATGGCTCTAGAAGTTGTTTTTTTTCAATCCGTATGAATTTTTGCATTTACATTAACTAGGAGATTAGTGTGGATAATGAATAAAACTGGACCTAGTATTGATCCCAGTAGTACTCCTTGTGAAATAGGAACGACTTTGGCATATTTGTTATTCCACTATGTTGTGTGGCAGTGATTATTTAAATAAAACTTTATTAACTTATATATTCCATAGTAAAAATAATTTTTTTTTCAGTTAAATTCAAAAGTTACTAAGGAAGGTTATTTAATATATAAATCTGATCTTACCAGATCACAACAGTTAAATTTAGCGGATTGTTTAGAGAAGATAAGAAGCTCTGTCAGGGAATGCTTAATAGAAAGGGCTGAACCTTCTCCAGAGACGACAGAAAAAATTAGACGAAAGTTGGAACGTGCGGCAAAAGAACGCTTACTCATCAAGAGGCAAAGATCACAATTAAAAAATGACAGGCAAGCCCCACAAGTGGTTCTATGAAATTTTAATAATTTGTATAACTTTTTTCCATATTCATGTAATTTGTAAACAAAATTTAATATAGTGTAAAGTTATATTTATAAGTTATTGTCTCATTAGTGATATATTTACAGGGGTAAAAAGAAATCTTGAATTTCTAACTATACTGTTTTATTACTGTTGCGGACGTTTCAGTTAAAATTGTTATCATCAGAAATTGTATAGAAATGTTTTTATATATGTCAGGCGCCACCCAGTCACTGGTAACCAAAACAATTAAATTGTGGTATTTGCAACATTAACAGAATCAGCATTCAGCTCAGATTGTTGTTGGACGTCACTGTTTACATTTTGAAAACATTACCATATATGGTTATGTCTTAAATTTAGGGACTGTGGAGAGGAGCACGCTTGGGTCCGCCCCTTGCGAACAGAGCAAAACCCGAAGCCCCGCACTTTTATTGAGACCAGATTATATTAGTTATTCAGAGTTTGTAAACTCGGGTAAAGTTAGTGCTTAAAGTGGTAGTAATTGAAAGGGCTGGCGGTGGCGGACCGTTAGTTCTTTTCTGCAGAATTGTTTCTGTTCTAATTTTATAATTAATCGTTGATTTGCCATTGTGACATTTATCAAAAAAAAAAAATAAACTTGTAAATTTTATCATGGAGTTTGATCCTGAAACTACCCCCGTATCTTCGCCCTCTCCGACATATATTTCGTTTTTTCTTTTTTGGAAATGATCTGAAGCCTTAATTTTAATTTTATTTTGTTTAGAATTTATTTCAATTACTTAATTATTTTTAAGTAAGGTTCTTGATTGTAGATTGAGGAGATATATAAAATGTTTTGAAACATTGGTAACAATTTAATTTAATAAAATAGTATGTAGTCTGAAGGCTCTAGAATTTGTTACCCCTGTAAATAATTTGTTAGCTAATGTACCAATAAAACCTATTTTGATTGAATAATGACATGCAAAAAACTAATAAAAAATGGAGTCGTGGCTAGGTGCTCCTCGACAGTACTTTAGGAATAGGAATTCTATTTCTATATTTGTCCAGTTTGTTACATAAAACCTTAACCCCCAAAAAATATATATATCTTTTTCTAACATCTATTTTTATTTTTTATAACCCAATTATTCATTAGAAAAGTAGAATTCTTAGTTTTTTTCAAAACAAAGAATTTCATGACGGAATCAATCTAAGAACAATTTGGTAGAAGAGACTTTTTTTTGTGCAATAATAAACAAGTATGTGCTAATGATATTGAAATACGTATTATGATCTACTACTAGATATATGTATGCTCCAAAAAAATTTCCAATATAACAAGTCATATTTTTATTAATTTTACTTTCCTTCTAACTATAATGAAAAATTTAAATATCCGATTTTGATAAAAATAGATGTTTGAATCCCAAAAAGAGAATATTTATTCGAAT